>OVAX01000101.1:0-44956 GCA_900406405.1 Lepidium africanum | reverse complement strand
AAAAAAAAAAAAAAAAAAAAAAAAGCATTGATTTTCCAAATTGTTTCTCCCTGTCATTCTAAAGGTGAGAGTTTTTCAGATCTGTTAGCCATATCACAATGTTGAGTTGATCTTATCATGTCACTCTTTTGAACACGAGGCAATATCAGTCTTCTTGTGCGACATTTCCCAGTTCTGACCATCATAGCTTTTGACCTCGATGTGATCCAATGTCCCCGACTTGACACACTTAACCGTGACTGCGACTCCATCGGGGTTCGACCTCGGGATATAAAACGATGTAATCCCACAAACCTTGCAGAAAGTATGCTTCGCCGTGTGAGTTCCAAAAGTGTAAGTGGTGATGAATTCTTTCGAATCATCGAGAAGCTCGAAGTTGCTTGAAGGAACAATGAAATGAACATTGCCTCTCATTGAACAATTTGTGCAGTTGCAGTTCCAAGCCACCACACTTCTTGACGCTTTAACCCTCCATTTGATTCTCCCACAATGGCATCCACCTTCATGAAGTATCAATTCTGATTCCATGCCTAATTATTGCTCAAATCTGTAATCAAACTAATGATATTCAAACAAGTTGATCTGAAAGAAACAAGAAGAATTAACAGATGTTATACAGTGAAGAAATAATACTTTAGATGGTATAAAAACCCGAATTCTAGAGAGAAGTTTTGAGATATTAGAGAAAAAATTTCTTATTTGAGCTTTGGTTACAGTAATTAAAATTTCTATTACATAAAGTTCTATATATACTGATTGACGTGAGATCCACCACTAGTATAGAATTGACAAAACATTCGATCAGCTTATCAAACTTGAATTTGTTTTCTCATTGTCTATTTTTGACAACAGAGATCTTGTTGCCGAGAGTGTTACTATTATGATTACCCGTGGACGAAATTGAGCAACTCAATGAAAAAGAGAAGTAAATATAGGCTTTAATGGGCCTTAAGATCTTTTAAATTTGGGTCTAAATTTTTCATTTTGCATAAAATTTCCAAAGAATCAGAGAGTGATACTTTCGTGTGCCCTAGTTCACCATCTGCGATCAAATCTTCGAAACAGTTGAAATTTGGAATTGAGATTTCTCTGGGCAATTTTTGTGTTTCTCTCGTTCGGGCAAATCCAGAAATGGCAAGTGAAGAGGCGAAGGATCCATGGAAAGGAGAAGAGTGGGGAACGAGTGTGACGGAGAAGAAGAAGAAGCCAAGTGGTGGTGGTGGTGGTAAAACGGTAACGAGAGTGAGAAAACAAATGCCGAGGGGACTTGAAGATAAATACGAAGCTTACTTCCTACCACGAAAGCCATGGCCGAAAGCTCTTGCCTTCTATGGAAGTTTCATCCTTGGTGGAATCGGTGCTGGTATGCTTATTGAAACTTGGATCAACAAAAAAGTCAAAGAAGATGGAGGAGTCCTTTGGGAATTCGACAAGTAAACGAAAGCTTATGAGTCCATATATAATTGTAAGGAGGAACAAGAGAGACACGGAGATTGTTGAAGAGAATGCGATTCAACTATTTGTTTACATTCCCAACTTTAATTTCGTAGGGTTGAATTCGTTCAATTTTGTTTCATAATATTCGGAATTCATGGATATCAAAAAGAAGGCGAAGTATTTTTGGTTGAAAACTCTTTTTCTTTCTGTTGTTGAACCAACCAAGATTATTATGTATTTGATAGATTGACAGACATTAGAGCTTCTGGGTTGTTTTGAGCTCGATGGAAAACTTGATAAGTTATACGAGCAGAGAACATACATCATCTCAAGTACAACAACTACAGAGAAAGCAAGTCAAGTGAACAACAAACGAGCAAAACCCAGAATAAGAAGGTTTATGACTAAAAATGAAGCTCTACTACTACTACTACCTCCGAAACATACCGGAACTTTGAAGGGCCCTACCGTACTCTGCAATTATCGAAGAACTCTTCACTATCTCCCATATCTTTGCTGAGTTTTTCAGCCACTCGCGTTCCGAGACCGGTCTTGAAAACGACGTAGTAGACTTAGAAGACAAAACCTGAGATGAACAAAATAGCGTCTCAATGAGTAGAACATGTCCGTACATGTACTGCGTTAACTTCCACATGACCCAAAACACTAGTTCTTGAGTGATGTGGATGAACGTGTACATGCGTGCATATCTATGTGTGGATAATACTCAACTCCGGGAGATAAAAAAAGGACGGATGAAAAGAGAGAGAAAGAGACCTGATCCCTTAGTTTCCACATAGCTAATTGATAACTCTCGGGCTGGTTTCTCGAGTTTTTAGATGGAACTACAAAAGAAACTGGCTCCGCTAACTCAGAACCATTTCTTCCTAGCCTAAATGAACTTGTTTCGAAATACTGCGCCAGGGCCTTTCTTAGCTGTAAAACATTCTTTGGAGATAGATCTTGATCCTGAAGCCTGCAAAGTTGAAGTAGGAATAGTCGTAAGCTAACAGTGCATAAATTTGTCAACTAGCCAACACGAATACATATTGTTCAAGTTCAACCGACTTTATTCAGCAATAGCTAAACAGAACCTCATTAAATTAACAGACGTTTAACAAATATTACTGTATAAAACAAGCAATAATGCTGCATTAGTTCACAAGGCTATAGGACTTATATCTTATCGTGACATAAAATCAAGACATTGATATAGAGGAGACTCACTTTGTGTGCACAAATATAGGAGTAGCCATATATTCATTTCCCTCAGCTAATTTGTCCTCATATTCCTTTTCAGGCCCAATCTCAGAGATCTGAAGACGGGAAAGTGTTGGTGAAGATGGATCAGGTATTGCATGCTTTAACAAATCCACCTGCAGTAACAAAACGGAGAAGTTGTACGATCATTTGAATAATGATATAGAATAACCTGTAAAAAGATCATCTACCAACAAGCCTTTCTGCACCATATTCTAGGTCCATAATATGCAAGATTCCGGTTTTATGCAAGGAAATACGTTCACATACAGTTGACATCAGATACCACATGTTATCTTCATGAACTCCTTCAGATACCACCAGCAACACATGACAAATCGATGCTAAGAAAACACCAAGCTAGAATTGTTCCTTGCACCAGTCCAAGATAAAACGATTAGATTAGAACTCTACCCCAATTAAATATCCAATACAAGGAGCATCGCCATCTCTAGGGAAAGGCATACATACAGAAGATATAAGAGTGGGAGAAAAACTAAAGCAAATAAGTGAACTGCTGAAACAATTATCAAATTATATGTCTTTGTCACGTCCTTAAGTTACCTGGATGCACATGATTTCGTGAGCCAACTCAGCCGACAGAGAGTCACTGCCCAAGACTGGTATTGATGATGAACTATCATGTCTGATTATCTCAGCCAATATAGATGGACTGAAAACAGGCTGCAGAACAGAATTAGAGAGTACTGATCAGGAAGTAAAGCTAAGTCTATGAAATCGCATCCACTTCGCTAAAAGGATTGTGATTTGTGATGATCCCCGGTCAAGCATAAACAAAAGAAAATAGAATAGGAAAAGACAATTGAACAACACCTGAGCATCAAGAAGGATGAATCTCTCGGCAGAAACTCTTGGTTCAATGCCAACTGTACAATGCTTCGCTGCTGCTCTGATCTCTTCGGATTGTATAGAAAATGGTGGTAGCATTCCTGCAAAGTAGCAGACTTGTATTAATTTTGGTAAACTTGGACGAACAGAAACTAGCCCATTCCAAATACATGCATTCAAGCAATAAATTTCTTGACTACAACCGAACTGCTACATTTATGTTATATTATCCAAGAAAAAAAAAATATGATAGTATCTGTGAATACTACTAACCAGGGGAGCTCCCATCAAAAGCGTAGATTGCATTTAAAATTGTCGATTTGCCAACACCCGGAGGACCAATCACTCCAACCACCGTGAAGTCAGTATTCTCGGTAAGGAACTGTCAAAACCAAACCCAGCACATCTGAGAAAAAGAAAGAACCAGAGTCTATGATCTCTACTTAGGATAAACAGCATGGAACTTCACATCCAATCAAGGAATGCTTTTTAGCCTCGAAGAATGCTTTAATTGAACATAAGAATATCTAATGTTAAATGAGACAGGTCAAGTATGGTAACTATATCAAATCATTCCAAAACAGAAAACTTCGTATCAATTTCGCTAGATTCGATCACCGGCGATGGACCGAGAAGTTGACCTGCGAATGAAGAACAAAACACAAGAGAGAGTAAGAGAGAAGCGAGTTACTGGAAGAAAGCGATCGATGTGAAAATCCCAAGAATCAGAGAGCATATTGAGAGAGCTGACGGGAGGGAGACGAGATCGATGCAACGCATTATCGTCGTCGGAATTTCCGCGTCCGAATTTACCAGTAATTGGAGAGACGGAAGGTTTAGCCAAAAGGATTTTAGGAGCCGCCGGTGAAGACATTTGGCTGCCGCTAGAAGAACCAGCCATAGTAGATTCCAATATCTAAACTTGTGAGCAAAACTGTGAGCAGACTCTTAACTCGTACATTTCAACGTTTTGGGGTTTGGGAAAGAAGAAGAGATTAGATAGTTTGAATCCTCTGTGTCGCTCAGAGAGTTTTGACTTTTGGGTTTTTTTTTTTGCCGTCAAAATACAGTTTTAAGAGATTACTCAAAATATCTTTTTTTTTAACTTCTACGAAATGGACTTTTTTAGTCAAAAGAGATATTTGACCGTAGACCACACAAATATTATTTGTCTATAAAGGACAAAAACCAACCAAAAATATGCAAATTTTGTCCATAGAGGACAAGTTTACCATATTTGTCCACCGTAGACAGTATAATGGTCACCGTTCACAGTTTCATGTCCACCATAGACAATATATCATACATATGTCCATCGTGGACAACATATGCTACATGTTTCCCATTGCAAGATACTCATCTTGTTCAAAAATGTGTATTTCGTGCAAAGTTGAGAAAAAAACTATATTTTGTAATTTGAAACTCAAAAGGGGCATTCTATATTAAGCAGGAAGAAAGTTTACATTGATAATATATGATACAAGTGAGAGAATAAACCTAGTAGACCTTGCAACCATAACCAAACATAGGTAAGGTATTGAGGAGTTAGAAAACAAGACTACAATGATGACACAAAGACCGTCAATACCAAGGAAGAAGCATCACTATAGAAGTGAGCGATATTTATATGTAAGGAGCTATTCAGCGCCAACGTTTCTTATGGGGTGATGCATCCGGGAGATCACCATCAGGTTTGCACTTAGATGCTTCACCCTGTTCCATTGGATTTGGACCATTGATATCATCGATTTCCATTGGCTACCTAGCATTTTAAGCAGAACATTCTAGCCGTGGTAAAGAGGCAGAACGGAGCCGAGCTGAAGCGGACAAAACAGAGACTTGGTTAATGAGAACTTCTTCACTAGGATCCTCTTCGGCTGAAATAGGAGTTGGAGGCTGAGAAGAGGAGGATGGTTGTGGATCGGTATTAGACGATGAAGAGGTTGATTCCATATCATGAGGTAAAGGAGAAGCACCATTCCCAGCTTGATGCCAAGGCATATTAGGAGCAAACGGACAGTCATTAGTGCTATGAATTAATTGCTGACAATTGAGACATAACATCTCGACACGTTCATAACAATAACTAAGCAGAACAGAAGCTCCATGTTGAAAACAAACTTGGCGAAAGAACCTGAGACGATCTGCTATGTGAATACGGACACGAGCTCTCATGATTAGAGGAGACACATGCGTAGCAGACTGATAATCCACTAAAGATACATCGCCAATGGATTGAGCAATAAACCGGATTGATCTCTCTGAAGCATAAGTGATGGGAATACCTTGACTTTTGGGTTGGGTATGTTTTGCATAGTTTTTGGGTAAGTATCAAATTTTGCAGACGTATTAAAAGGAAATTAACACTTTTTAAAAATAAATTGTTAATGTTCGAACTTTCTGAAGATTAAGCACACAAATCAAGATTTCTTTGCTATAAAGTTGAGTTCATCTCCATACAAATCTAGCTATCGTTCCAAGTGTTTTTGCTCTCGATTACCAATAAACCCCTCGTTTGTTCTTTGATTCTTTTCTTCTTTCCCGCTCAATGGTTCAGTTTCCTGATTCTCTCACCGGCTCGGAGGCTTGCCTTCACCGTCAGCTTCTCTCCTCGAAGTGGAGGTTGGTGCCCGCTCCTCTCTTCAGATTTACACCACGGATGTTCTTCGGTTTCAACTTCATCCGCCATGCTTTCAGGCGAGACCCTGCTACAAACAGACCAAGCGACAAGAGCCAGTGTAATCACCGGATTTCAAAGCCTCACTCGGGAAAGAGGACTTCCTGTTGGTTGAAGTTGCGATCTCTCCGACCTTTGATTACCTCTCTCTCTCCGTTGCAATATTTCTTCTGATCATCCCTCATCTTCTGCCGATCCGACGAAGATCCGGCCATCTGAGAAGACGTTTGGTCTTGTCACCACTCCGGCGTTCACTTTCCGCTGCCGCCATACTCACAGCATCTAGGACGAACTCCCTTCTTTTGAGTGAGCCTCTCTTGGTCCATATGCTTGGTGGGCCTATGAATTGGACCGAGTTTTATTTAAGGTATTTTCTAATTTTTTTCTTAAATGTCTTATTAACAAGGTTCTTAGAGGACTGGACTGATATAATGGGATTTAGAAAAACATTATACAAGTATTCTATTTTTAAGGCTAGGAAAATTATTCAAGTGAGGTTAGACCTAATGTTCTTCTCTTTTCGAGAGATAGTTGGTTACCAAGTTCTTCATATCTCGATGAACCGTTTTCAAAGCTCAAAACATTTGTTTCTAATAGCGACTCATTATGTTCGACTGACCCTTGCGGCTACATAATTAGGAATGCTTCTCGATCTTCCCAGGATTTGCGAGCGAGATTCCACCTCCTATCCAACCTGTCTCTTGCATCTGAGCTTCGTCTTTGCGAAGATGATTTTTTTTTTATGCTTTATGGAGTATCGGATTAGGCTTTGTGCCTATTTCCTTATCGTTTATGCTGTTGTATTTCATGACTTTAATCTAATATAAGGCCACCAGAAGTATCTGGTTTGACAAAAAAAAAGGTTTAATAATTAGGTCAAAACGAGTTAAAGTACTACTAACCGAGATCAACAAAGTGATTTTGGTGAAGTAGTCGAATGTGGCTTCTATTGTTTTCACATCCAAATTAAAGTTTTAGCGTTTGTCAACCCATATTTTATCGTCAAAAGCAGTTTCTAAACTGATAATTCGAAATTGTAATAAGCATCTGTAATATAACTCCATCATGATATTATTACATACTGACAATATAATCTCTTTTATTTGTGGACGCACCATCATTTGCCTCCCAACTTTGATTTCTCAGTCAAGATCACGTGAAACCACGACAAGTTGTTTACCAACGTTGTTACCGTGAAAGAGCCCAACAAGAGCAGCAGGAGCACTCTCGAGCCCATCAGCAACATCCTCCACATACGTTATCTTCTTTTCTCGTAAGTAGGGAACCACAAACTCCAAAAATTCTGAGTATTTGTGGAAGTGATCGAAACAATTAAACCCTTCAATACGGATTCGTTTGTAGGTAATGAGTGAGAGGCTATAAACGCCTTCAGGATTCTGCAGATTGTACTGCGAGATCATCCCACAGGCTGCAATACGGCCGTGTTGTTTCATGTTTAAGATCACTGCGTCTAGCATTTTGCCTCCCACGTTGTCAAAGTATATGTCAATGCCTTCTGGAAAACGCCTGAACAAATAGAGATAAACTCATCTATTAATCAGTTTAATTGATCTTCTCTTTATTCGTCTTTACTTACCTTTTCAGGGAAACAATAAGATTGTGTTCCTCCTTGTAGTTGAAAGCATCATCGAATCCGAATTTGTTCATTAGGAGATCAACCTGACGAAGCTCAACAAATGAAGATTCCATTGTGAAACAGGGTATTACAGGTAGCGCTACAAACTAAAGCGAGTACTGTAGTTATCTGTATGTACCTTTTCTTTAGTTCCGGCGCTTCCAACAACATAACAACCCATTATCTTAGCAAATTGTCCCACAAGCTGACCAACCGCACCAGATGCAGCCGACACAAACACAGTCTCTCCTTTCTTAGGAGAACAGATGTCATAAAACCCAACATATGCAGTCAAGCCAGGCATACCTGGTCAGGAACAGAGTAGAGTGAATAAAGTACAATGATTGCTTCAACATCTTCATTAACTCTTCGTTAGTAGAGGTGTTTTTTGTTCAGATTAACTATACCAAGAAGTCCAGTGTAATAAGATAAGGGACAATCGGTATGATGGATCTTGAAATGAAGATTAGGAATTGGAGTAATAACACTGTAATCTTCCCATTCAACTACTCCCCAAAGTAAGTCACCGTCTTCGTAACCTGGATGCTCAGAATTTATCACTTTACACACTCCAAACCCAGAGATAGGCTGCAGCATACAACACAATTTGAATACTTTCTCTAATTAAGAAGAAGCATAGAGTTTAACACAGGTTCATAGAAGATGAATAGAAACCTTGCCAGGAATGAACGAATGAACTGTTGCAGAGTTGAAGGGATCAGGCTTTCTCATACGATTGCGCATGTAAGGATCGCAAGACAAGTAGAGATTCTTCACCAGGACCGAATTAGATCCCTTGGGAACACTAAGATCGACTTTAGTGGATGTGATCATGAAGTCGGATATAGTGACCAAACCGGTAACGTAATCACGTAAAACGACTTGCCTGTTCATTTTCATAGAAGATGTTTGTTTTTGGTTACTCCCTCAACGTCTTTATATATTTATTTCTCCACTTCTTTATATATAAGGTTTCACTATTAGTGCTGTTATTTAACCCACAAGTTTAGGAGATAATCTTTGTATTTCTTGTCACGTCACGAAATAATCAAAGAACGTTGAGGGAGTAACCCAAAAACAAACATCTTCTTAAAAAATAAAATAATAATCAAAGACCTTTGGTTCAATTTGAATGATTTACAAATGTAAACAGTTCTTTATGGGAGAAAAAGAGAGGAGAATCAGTTTATACGGATCATGTGGTTGGTATCTGACAATGGAAAGGAAATGAAGCCAAATAGTTGTAGGATCCAAAAAAGGGGAACTACGGACTCACAGTGAATAAATTGCCAACAGTATGTCGTTAAGGAAAGCAATCGGAGTCAAGATTAAAGAATCTCTTTCCTTAACTCGAATGATCACCCACAGTGTGACAGTTGACAATGATAATCGAAACCCAGGATAAAACTGATAACATATTGATTTCACAAACACTTGAAACCAATAACAGCAAACGGAAACTCTAAAAATACTCTCGAGAACTTACTTAGTTGCAGGGAATTGAGCTTTTGAGTTGTGTGTGTGTAAAAACAACTTAATCACAGAAGCTGAGTTATAGTTGTATATATATAGAGTTGTAGAAGTCGTCATTGTTGAGCTCCACCGAAAAGGGTGAGTCAAAGCGAGACTTGAGGAAGTGGGTAGAGCCTCCACAAATATAGGAGAAGGTGGAGAAGATCAATTTAGTCTTCACAAGACTCGGTCTCGTTTGTTTCATCGAAGAAGAAGAAATATTTTCTCTTTAGCCAAACCATTCAACCAACAATTTAATTGAACCAAACTTAAATTGGACCAACCAATTAAATTGTACCAAACCAAATTAGATTGATTTAATTTTGGTTTACACAAACATTCCTCACTATATATTATAACTCATACTTTCAATATGGGACAAATGACATGTTTTATAAAACCAAGTCAATTCTCGTAAGCCCATTAGGCTCATTTCAATTCACACTCAAACAATTATTTTAAAGTCCAAAGGCTTTAAAAATATTGGTCCAACAATCCCCCACATGAATACAAATTACTCTAAACATATGCAGACTCAACATAAAAACTATACTCTACACGAACTAAATTTGAATAGAGTCTACTAGACTAGACACGAAATAGACTAGACTAGACAGACTGTCAAGAGTATAAGCGAAAATGTAGTTGTATCTGATAGGTTGCATTTTTCAGCTTTGAACTTATCATTTTTAATATCTGTCGGATTTACTTGGCCAAGAGGTGAATATGATGTCTTGAACCACCCGAACTTTAATGTAAACCTAGACAACAGGTATCGCGCAACAACATTTTCTGGTAGAGTTTTTTTTCTCTATTTATGTTCATTTTGGCCCTGAACATTTCCTGGTTTATCGTGTGTGAACTTGGAGAATTTAGCCTAATATTCGTTCTCCTAGAAACGGCCACATTTCACACTCACTAGGTGATCTGCCATTAGTTTCTTCTTAGAAGTATCCTGCTATACTCCACTATTATGAAACTATGGAATCATTAAAAGCCAATGCTTATCCTTATACATACATAGGTGGCACTGTTTATCTTTGAAGGAACTGGGTATAGACAAAAGGTCTTATAGTGCTCAATGATTCCGTTTGATTTAGTTTTCCCTTTGAACCTACATCTTGGGATCTCTAGTCACGTAGGTGGGGTTTCCATCAAACTTCATCTTAATTCGTAGGCTTTAAACGCATTCCTCTTGAAGATTTCAGAACTTGTTCCCATGTTAACCCTTTGGCGAACGGATCTGCTAGGTTGTCACACGACTTGACATAATCCACATTGATTACTCCAGTTGTGATCAAGTTCCTAATGGTTTTATGATGTCTTCTAATATGACGAGACTTTCCATTATACAAAGTGTTATGTGCCGGAGCAATTGCTGATTGGCTATCACAATACATGCGAATAGTTGGCACATGTTTATCCCACTCGGGAATATCTTCCAACCAGTTTTGAAGCCATTCTGCTTCTGCTACCGCTGCGTCAAGAGCTATGAACTCTGACTCCATAGTGGACCTAGCTTGAACTGTTTGTTTAGAAGATTTCCAAGACACCGCTGCACCCGCAAGCGTAAAGATATAACCACTCGTTGACTTCGAGTTCTCAGAGTCGGATATCCAATTTGCATCGCTATATCCCTCCAAAGTTGCAGGCTCTTGACCATAGTGCAAGCCATAGTCTTTGATATAACCTAAGTAGTTTAATACTCTAGTTATGCCTTTCCAATGTTTATGTCCTGGATTACTTGTGTAGCTACTTAGTACATTTACTGTGTGTGCTAAATCGGGTCTAATACAGTTTGTTAAGTACATCAGACTCCCGATTACTCTCACATACTCCACTTGTGATACTGCTTCACCAGAATTTTTCGTCAGATGAAGTTGAGCATCAACAGGAGTCTTTGTTGTCCCGTTTGAGTAAGTCTCAAACCTTTGAAGTATGCTTTCAACATAATGGGCTTGGGATAAGATTATACCTTCAGTCGTCCTAATGATCTTAATCCCTAAGATTACATCCGCAAGTCCCATGTCTTTCATATCAAACTTCTGTCTAAGCATGTTCTTAGTCTGAATGATTAGTTCTTTTGTACTTCCCATGATGAGCATATCATCTACATATAAACATAGAAGGACATACCCATGTCGAGTACATTTTGCATAAATACATTTATCACACTCGTTTATGCTGAAGCCATTTGCTTTCATTACATTGTCAAACTTCTCATGCCATTGTTTTGGAGCTTGTTTAAGTCCGTACAATGACTTCACAAGTCTACATAATTTGTTTTCTTGTTTGGGTACAACGAACCCTTCGGGTTGCTTCATATAAATCTCCTCTTCTTATTCTCCATTTAGAAAAGTAGTTTTCACATCCATTTGATGGATTTCTAGGCCTCTTAATGCTCCTATGCCAATCAGCATTCTTATTGAAGTTATTTTCGTTACCTGAGAATAAGTGTCAAAGAAATCCAAGCCTTCTTTTTGGTGGAATCATTGTACCACGAGCCTAGCCTTGTGCTTATCTACCGATCCATCAGTTTTCAACTTTGTTTTGAAAATCCACTTACACCCAAATGCTAAAGCCTTCAGGGAGATCGGTTAACTCATAAGTATGATTTTGCATAATAGAGTCCATCTCACTGTTGATGGCTTCCTTCAAAAAAGGTGCATTTAGTGTAGTCATGGCTTCTGTGAACGTTCTAGGTTCGTTCTCACAGAGAAAAGCCATCATGAAATCATCACCATAAGATTTTTCCTTATACGGGAACACATGTTCGAAGAAAGATGCATTGCGTGATTCCATCACAATATTTACATGGATATCCGGTATGTCTGATTTATGGACCAAGAACTGATAAGCACTACTATTGTGCGCATATCCAATGAAAATACAGTCCACAAAATTTGGTCCAACCGTGACCTTTTTCGGAGGCATCACTGCCACTTTTGCAAGGCACCCCCACACTTTATGGTATTTATATGAAGGTACAACACCTTTCCAAAGTTCATAGGGTGTCTTTCCGGTGACTTTGTGCGGAATTTTGTTAAGAATATAATTAGACGTAAACAACACTTCCCCCCACATGTTCTGGGCTAACCCGGATTCCTGCAACATTGCATTCATCATTTCTTTAAGAGTTTGATTTTTTCGTTAGATTCTGGTGAATAAGGAGTGGTTGTTGATGAATGATTCCATGTTCTGTACAGAAAGCATTAAATCGTCCATCATATTCCCCTCCTCTATCACTTCTGAGTACTTTGATAGTCTTGTTAAGTTGTTTTTCAACTTCTAGCTTATATTCTTTAAACTTATTAAGTGTCTCATCTTTGCTATGTAACACATATACATAACAATAATTTGTATGATCATCTATAAAGGTCACGAAATACTTTTTCGTGCCTCTAGTTGGACAATACTTTAAATCACATAAATCTGTGTGAATTAAATCTAGAGGTGCAGTTGTCCTTTGCATTTGGGGTGATGGTGTTTTTGTGAGTTTAGCTTGTACGCATACTTCACATTTTTCTTTGCTCTTTTTGTATTTTGGTATTAGGTTTAAATTCATTAACCGGTTCATCGATTTATAATATACATGACCTAATCTTTCAAGCCAAATATTAAAGGACTCAAGCAAGTAAGCAACATGCTTAATCTTATTCATCGAATCGGTTACAACATATTCAGAAACATTCTCAGAAACATTTTCAGAAACATTAGCAACATTATTCTTGGAAACACTCTTATTCTCTTGCTTGATGACTGGTTGGAGACACATCTTGAACAATCCGTCCTTCACATAACCTCTTCCTAAGAACATGCCCCACTTTTTGAGAGTGAGAATGTCATTCTCAAGGTGAGCCGAGAATCTAGGCTTGCTCATCAGAGATCCGGAAATCAGATTTTTCCTCATGTCGGGCACATGTTTCACGTTTTTCAGCGTGATTTCCTTTCTCGAGGTCACCCGCAACACCATCGAACCCTTTCCTTCGATTTTGGAGACAACCTTATTACCCATAAGAAGTGCTTCTTCAGACCTATTGCGTTGATAGGTGCTGAACATCGACCAATCATTGCTAATGTGGGTTGTAGCACCAGTATCGTACCACCACTCCTTGGTCTTCTCATTCACATTGTTTGCCTCCGTAACCACATCACAAAGATCAGCCTCGGTCAGATTAGCCTCATAGTTTGCCGCTTTCTGTTTGCTACGACATTCCTTGGCCATGTGACCGTGCTTACCACAAGAGTGGTATTTGCCCTTGAAGACTTTTTTTCTTTTCAGCAGCAGGGGCAGGTGCAGGAGCTTGCTTCTTAAAATTCTTCCCATTAGGCTTCAAAGGTGACTTCGTGAAGGCCTTTTAACCTTTCCCCTTGTTGTCAACATTTTTGTTGTGAACAACCACATTCACGCTGTGCTCTTTGACTTAGATTCCATTGCCTTGACGGTTCCTATCTTCTGTGTTCAACCTTTGGATCAAGTCCTTTAGCGTCATCACCTTCCTCTTGTGCTTGAGGTAGTTCTTGAAAGTCAACCAGCTTGGAGGAAGCTTCTCGATGAAGTAGTTGACTGTGAAGATTTCACAAATCGACATTCCCTCTGTCGTGACTTCTTGACAAATCCGCTGGAAAGCCTCCACTTGTTCCATGAATGGCTTATCATCCATCATCTGAAACTCCAAGAACTTTGCCGTTGCGTGCTTTGGGCATCCAGCATCTTCAACTTTGTATTTCTTAACCAATGCAGCCCACAAGGATTTAGCAGTCTTATGCTCACAGTAAAGAGCATACAACGGCTCCACTAGATGACCGAGGATCCATCCTTTCGTCATGTAGTCTCCTTGATTCCAAGCATCCACGGTTCCAAGGGTGTAAACATCACCACATCCTTCTCCAACTTTAGGTTGATCCTCTTCGAGGTACCGTGAGAAGTGCATTGCGTGAAGATAGAACTTCATTTGATTTGACCACATCTTCCAGCTTTTGCCATTAAACTTCTCAGGCAATAAGCCTTGGTATGAAGTTTGAAGAGAAGCGAAAGCTGGTGGAGGCGGAGGAGGAGCATGAACGATCTTCTCACTCACAGCTTTTTCCCTTTCGGCTTTCTCTTTTGCAGCCAACTCAGCCTTTTCTTTATCAGCTCTTTCTGAATCAGCTTGGAACAAAGCTCTTCGAGTTGTCTCATCCGTAACAACTGGTTCAATTGGGCTTGGAGTCAAATCCTCAACTTCGTTCGTCATTCACACAATTAAATAGATTGTATCAGTTATCAATGTTTAAACCTATAAACAATATGACAACGAAAGAAACAGTATAAAACCGTTTGGTTTTATAATCTGTGTAAACGTTTAACAAAGTCTTTAAACATTTTATAATTCGTGTAAACGTTCAACGAAATCTTTAAACGTTTTATAATTCATGTAAACGTTCAACAAAATCTTTAAACAATTTATATGTTCAATTAAACGTAAATTGAAGTGCAATTTGTACACAGTCGATTCTCAATTGAAAACAGCTCGTGTAAGTGTTTAACCAAACAAATCACAAACCCAACAAGTTTTTAAACTGAAAATTAAAGCTCTGTAAAAGAACAGAAGCAGCTAAAGTTCAAGTTTTCAAACACAGAAAACGACCAATGAAATTGTATTTAATAAATTTTGCTCAGTCGTTTTAATAAACGAGTTGCAATCACAGACAATCGCGGAAGAGCTTAAGAAGCAATTCGCAAACCCAGAATCAAAACAGCTTGGTTATCAATCCGTGTAAACGTTTTAGAAACGATTCGCAGATTCTGTAACTGTCGAAATCTCAATGTTTTAACAATTGAAAATCGAAAAAATGGAGCGATTTATACAGTTAAACCAAAGCACTGATTCAATTCGTGTAATCTTTTCGAAAGATTCACAAATTCCAGCTTTCGCAACACAATGGCAATCCACAAATTCGAAGGATTTTAATTCGAGTTAAGACTGTAGGACCCGAAAAACGGGAACTGCGGACTCATAGTGAATAAATTGCCAATAGTATGTCGTTAAGGAAAGCAATCAGAGTCGAGATTAAAGAATCTCTTTCCTTAACTCGAATTATCACCCGCAGTGTGGCGGTTAACAATGATAATCGAATCCCAGGATAAAACCGATAACGTATTGATTTCACAAACACTTGAAACCAATACCAGCGAACGAAAACTCTACTAATACTCTCGAGAACTTACTTAGTTGCAGGGAATTGAGCTTTTGAGTTGTGTGTGTGTAAAAACAACTTAATCACAGAAGCTGAGTTATAGTTGTATATATAGAGTTGTAGAAGTCGCCATTGTTGAGCTCCACCGAAAACGGTGAGTAGAGCCTCCACAAATATAGGAGAAGGTGGAGAAGATCAATTTAGTCTCCACAAGACTCGATCTCGTTTGTTTCATCGAAGAAGAAATATCTTCTCTTTAACCAAACCATTCAACCAACAATTTAATTGAACCAAACTTAGATTGGACCAATCAATTAAATTGTACCAAACCAAATTAGATTGATCTAATTTTGGTTTACACAAACATTCCTCACTATATATTATAACTCATATTTTCAATGTGAGACAAATGACATGTTTTATAAAACCAAGTCAATTCCTGTAAGCCATTAAACCTATTTCAATTCACACTCAAACAATTATTTTAAAGTCCAAACGCTAAAAATATTGGTCCAACAATAGCATAATTTATTGCGCTGATAAGGGCGAAGCAAAGAGTGTGGGTGAACATAATTATAGTCCTTGGACTATTATTGTCTAGCTTCATCACTAATTTTGGTTTAGCTTTACATTGAACAAGTGACACAGAAATTCAATTCGTAGCCATGCCATACAAATTGATCGTAACATAAACACATTTATACCTTGATTATTTGTAATTGAAACGTAAAGCGACCCACACTAGGGTTCGAGCACCCAATTGTTGTACGATAATACGATTTTTAAATCTTCTCTCAGGCTCACTCACGAGCAACAACAACAACTTGTTTTCCAACGTTCTTACCATGGAAGAGTCCAATGAGAGCTTCAGGACCTTTCTCGAGCCCATCAGCTACATCTTCCACGTATTTTATCTTTCCTCCTTTAATGCACGGAAGAACAAACTCCAAGAACTTTGAGTATTTGTCATAGAAATCAAAGACTGCAAAGCCTTGAATGCGGATTCGTTTGTAGATTATATTGGATAGATTATGTACACCTTCTTTGTTCTCAAGATTATACTGTGAGATCATTCCACAGACAGCGATACGCCCGTGCACATTTATGTTTAAGAGCACTGCGTCTAACATTTTGCCTCCTACGTTCTCAAAGTATATGTCGATGCCTTTAGGAAAACACCTAGAAAAAAGAAGAAGAAGACGAAGAGAATCTCTCTTAGATTAGTAGAAGAATATATCTATCAATAAAGATAGAATCAGTTTCTTTTTGTTTTTGACTCGAAAAAATAATGTAAGACAGAGTTTCCATTGGTTGTTTCTTCAATTCCAAAGTAGTTTTCCACATAGAATCATGATTTTATCTATTTATTTCGTTTCTACTATGTTGGGAATGGCGGCTTTTTTCTGCAAACCGAACCTAACAATTAACATCAAACACTTTGGAATAAGTGGTTACCAAACCTTTTCAGGGCAGCACTAAGGTCTTGTTCTTCTTTGTAGTTGAATGCATCATCAAACCCAAACTTGGTCTTGAGGAGATCAACCTAATAAATCCAGAAAAAGGAGTAAAAGGGAAGTCATTCTCTTGAAGGAAAACTAAGAAAGATAAAGGGAAAAGATAATAATGATGACGATGAATTTGTCACCTTTTCTTTGCTTCCTGCGCTTCCAACAACATAACAGCCCATCATCTTAGCAAATTGTCCCACAAGCTGGCCAACCGCACCAGATGCAGCTGACACATAAACTGTCTCTCCTTTCTTTGGAGAACAGATTTCATAAAACCCAGCGTAGGCAGTCATACCAGGCATACCTATCAGCACCAGACAAACCCATCAAGGAGAGAACAATGAATTGAACCGTCTAGACTCCTTGTTCACTTTTCTAGATTGACTTTTAAAACAGACATAACTAATTCCATTCCTATCTTTCAAACAAAGATTTGACATCTATAACAGGTTACGACATTCAATTTCATGATCTCTGTATCAAAGGCAATACTTGGTATCAAGAACAATTTATTGAAATTGCCAAGTGAATTCCACAAACAAAATCAGGAGCAAGGCCGAGATTAACTTACCGAGAAGTCCAGTGTAGTAGGATAATGGAACATCGGTATGTTGGATCTTAAAATGCATTTGAGGCATTGGAGTGATAACACTGTACTCCTCCCATCCAACTATTCCCCAGAGTAAGTCACCTTTCTTGTAATCTGGATGTCCAGATTCTATCACTCTAGACACTCCATACCCAAAGATTGGCTGCACCAAAAAAAAACACAATTTTAACGGTCAACAGAGTGAGTAAAAGCAAAACTAAAGAGACACAATTTCTTCTCAGACTTGTCAAGAACAATCTAAAATATCAGACAATGTCCATGATCTACTTTATATGAATACGAAGCATCCGGATAGTTTGGGGAGTGTTTAACATAATCAATTACAACATATGGTTCAACAGACAAAAGAATGGTTAATCCGTCGAGTAATGCAATACTATTAATAATAATAAAACATCATTCTGTTCGCAAAAAGTACTTAAATATTTTTATATTCAAAAGGAAGATCATATAATCTTCTTTAGATGGAAACGAACTGAAAATCAAAACATGCAAACCTAACCAAAAACAAAATAAACAGTAATTTATCATCCGATTCGAATTTCACCAGAGAATCATTTGCATAATTGGAGCCGTTCGTACCTGGCCGGGAGCGTAAGATTGACCAAGAGTAGCAGCGGAAGGATCAGGTTTGTTCATGCGAGTCCTCATGTAAGGATCGCATGACAAGTAGAGATTCTTCACGAGAACTGAGTTCGAGCCTTCAGGAACCCTAAGTTGGAGGGTGGTTGTAGTGAAATCGAAATCGGATTCTTTAGGGAAACCACTCACGTAGTCTCTAAATATCACTTGCTTGTTCGTCGCCGTCATCGTTATTCTTCTCTGATTCAACTTTGAGCTCAATAAATATTAGTTACTTCGGATTCTTGAGGAAGCGCCTGTATTTTATAGTGCGCGTCTCTCTCGCGTGATAGTATGACGTCACTGCTTATGTTTCTCTGACTTCATCATCATCACAATTCGAGTACTTTCTCTTTTAAAAGTTTTAACCGTTGTTTTTTGTTTGGTCGACACTCGACACTTTCACATTTTGATGTATTTATTTTATATATTTCTCTGTTCACATTTCACAAAAATTAATACTTTAAGATTCGAGTGATTGATCTTTTGAACTGTGTTCTCACTTATGATTATTAAAAAGGATACTACCGACTTCAATTCCGATTTTTTTTTGGATACAGAAAAATTAAAAGCCACATTGTTGTCAAACTTGGTCTCTGATCCTTGTCTATTGGTCACCTACTTAGCTTGTCAAATTCGGGTATTTTCTATTGGCGTTCTCACTCGTATAGTTAATAGTTGTAGATTTGAATACACACTTCTAGAAAATCGTTATATTAATTTTGAGGATAAAACTTAAACGTATAACAATTATAAGAAGCAATAAGATGTTTTTCAACGGTTAATTTGAAAGAAAGAAACAAAAAACAAGACATCAAAATTAATTTAACGATTTGTTCATGTCATTACTAACTAGAAAGAACGAGAAAGTTGATTGAGAACCTTCGGAGCATAAATGACGATTACTATGTCTTTTATTGATGTTTTTCATTTTATTTTATCAATTAAACAGTGTGTTGATATTATTACAAAGCTTTTTGAAACCATGAATTTTCTCTTACATGTATATTGCTCGAACATTTGAGCCTCTTGAAATAACAATTGCTTCAAAAACTAAAAGGTGTGTAAAGAAGATCCATTTTCCATCTTGTGCAGCAGGTTTCTGATTCCCTAAACATTTAAAAGACAAATGTTTACTCTGAACCTGCACAATTGTGCTTCTCACAGATTTATAGTACGAATCAAAAATCATGTAAAGAAACAAACGACATTGTGATTTTAAGCAAAGTACATACCTATTTTCAGAGACATTTAGCTTCAATTTCTTCAAGAGTAAGACCTTTCGTCTCTGGAACAACGAAGAATATGAATAGCAGAGACAAAACACATATCACACCAAACCCACAAAACAGTATCCCAGCTCCAAACAGTTCCTACAATACAGACTCATGTGAGCCAAACTCCAGTTAGAAATCAGTAAAATAAACTACTCCTAATTTGGGTGTAGATATATTTCGATTAGAATTTCACTACGACTAACCCATGATTAGCATTTTATCCTAAGTAAAAAAAGTCTTGCAAAAGGTTTTTTAACCATTCTTACAGCAATCGCCATACCAAGCTTCAACGAAGGGAATGACAGCTTACCTCTAGGGGTGAAAAGGCAAATGTCACAAGTGCATTTGCACCGAAATTCACAAGCACTGCTATACTGAGGCCTCGACCTCTTAATTTAAGGGGAAATATCTCTGAAATCATCAGCCAGCCAATTGGACCAAAGGATAGCTGCACGATTAATGGCAATACTTATTCAAAAGTAGTAAACCAAAGATATAATGAACATGTTCAAATAATGAACAACTAGAAGCATATCAAAAGTTTGAAGGCGAATAACATGAACTACTTTTGTACATAAACTCCAACCGAACTACTAGTAATAAAAACTCCAGCTTTAGATTCCATGAGTTTCATCAGAAAGCCTACGATGATACTTACAAGACAAGCATCAAAGTTGTGGTACAGAAGTTTGATCAGCAAAACTCTAATTCGTTATATGTTTACCTGGTAACAGCCCACATAAAGCAGCAGTGCAACTACAGCCACAGCTGGTGAGGCGCTGAAAAAGAGATAGTATGACCCCAACAGGAATAATGAGACAACCTGTTTGACATTGAAAATAACAAGTGAAGCTATTAGAAAGGTCTTCACAATATCATTGAGCTGAACAGTTATTGAGCTTGACCTAAGTCTAGAGTACTTTTCTTGCAGTGGATATGTAGAACCAGGAGGTGAAAAAAAGTAAGGGACAAAAGACAGAGGAGATACCATGCCACCAACACCACTAAGAAGTAAAGGCCTCCTTCCAAGTCTGTCGATAACTACAACGGCTGCTCCTGTCATAATCAACTGCAACAACAGAGTCGGGCGTTCTTTTAAAAAGCAAAAATAACCCTGTAGCAGAGGCAGATCTCCAAGGAAATATACTCCAACAACATTGTTTTTCGGTGCAAAACATTGATTAGTAAAAACTAAGATTGAGATCTGGCTGTAAGACCCTTCAACTAAACGAGTGCCACTCTTAAATTAACCAGTAAAATCTTCTTAAAATATTACCAACAAAATTAGCTTACTGCAAAGTATTCGTTTACGACTAAGAAACCACAGTCTTTCACAGTTTTATATGTCAATCTGTAATAACACCACTCATAACAGAGATTGTACACTAGAGTGTATCTATTTATCACATTGTAAAGTAACTAAAATCTATAGCCAGGTGGAAAAATAGAATACCTTCAATAGACCAAGTAAGATTGAGACCCTTGTAGCATCACCTGCGGCAGAAAAGCCAGCGGTCTAACAGGTTTTTGTTTTTTTTTTTTTGGGGAGGGAGGGTGGGGAAAATTATAATTCTGCTCGTTAGTTTCCAAGTGCAAATTAATCAATATTATAACTCTGCAGATAGTTTTTTAGAGAAGAAAGAGAACCTGCAGTATCGATGGTGCATAATAAAGCACACTTGGTTGCCCAGTAATCTGCCATTTGACAAGAATTCTTTAGTAATTACTTCTAAGAGAGACACAACGATTTGATTTAACTATTATCAACCTGTTGAAACAAGACTAGACCTCCCCCTATGATGAGAGCTTTCAAGCATTTCCCTTGAAATACTTCACCAAAGGTGACTTCTTTATCCTCACCCACAAAAGTAAGTTCAGCCAAAATCTCATTTACTTGTTCAGCAGCTGAATCAACAAATGCAGAGCCTCTAAGCCGGCAGAGAGATTTGATTGCAGCCTCTCGTTCTGTCTCAACATTCCCTTTCCCCTGTATGACACGCAACAAAAGCCACCTAGGGGATGCTGGGAGCCACCACATCCCAATTCCCATAATAACTGCCAAAGGTACACTTGTTGCATACATGTAGCGCCAACCAGAAAAAATATTGACTGTAAGACTACCAATTCCATAGCCTCCCTGGGTAAATTTTGTATCAGGATATGTGAGATTAACTTGGTAAACAAAGATTTTTAAGAACAAGAGGACAACTCAACTGCTTCACATAAAGCAATCAACATCCAAAATCTCAGAGCTTCAGGAACTTACAACCATCCCAAGGACTATGAAGAACTCCTTTAGTGATATCAGCTGTCCACGTATCGGACTTGGAGCAGTCTCTGCAATGTACATCGGAGCCGCATGCATTGCCTGAATGTAAGAAAACAATTCAGTTCTCGTATCAAGGTATTGTTTATTGTAACCCATATCTACGCTCGTAGATTCATAGTATTGAAAAAAATATTGTAAACAAGATTTCTAAACACTAAATTTCAGTCGGGAGAAACTTAAATACTATGCAGGACCAGAAGTGTCACAATATGCATGCGTACTCTGGCAATACATGTAAATACAAGAATACTTTTCATGCCACTGTTTGTTTGTAAGAGGATGCATTAGATAACAACTCATGCTCAACACGTGGAAATATATATGCAACAATTGTTAATATCTGTAGTTTGGGCAGGTTAATAAAACTTGGTTACATATATGATAATTAGAAATTTATTAGGAGCCGAACAAATTAATGTTTTCTAAGACTTGGGATAGTAGTCACAATAGCTTAAGAGTGTGGGTGCTGATACATCCTTGAGGCATTAATTTGTTCCCCTCCTAACAGATGTGTTAGATGGCAAACACTAAAGAATCATGATCAGTCTTACCAGTCCAACTGAGACCCCATATGTAACCCGTCCAATTATCAGAATGGAATAGATAGGTGCGAGTGCAGTTACAAGGGCTCCCACGAAAAACAATAATGCAGCCAACATTAGCTCCTTTCTTCTTCCTTCCAATATTCAATAAATCCAAAACTTCAAATTTTTTCACACGCAAACAATGTTATACAGTTCTGCCAATCAGATCAAGAAAGTGGGAAATAAAACCAACCTATTACGTCAGCAATACTAAAAGCCACAATTGAACCAAATAGTGCACCATAAAGTGAGCCACTGGTCTGCAGAAAATTTAATCCTACATTGTAAGCATATCTGTCTTTACTCCAAAGTAAAAAACCGTGAATCAAAGAAAGGGAGGAGAAAAATATGAAATGACCAGCATGTAGAAGAAGCAGGAAGATAATTTGGAGACTTACAACTAGACCGACATCCAATGAAGACAGGTTGTACCATGAAACTCCACTTAATGAAGGCGACTGCAGGAAAGGAAAAAGCATAGTAAGATAGCAAAGTCATAGGCCTCTAAAAGAACGTAGACAGTTAAAAAGAATTCATGCATCTGACAACAATACACGGGAATGAAATATCATGCTTTGCTGTGAAAACAGTGACTAAATACTTGACAAATCTAGAAAGAGTGAATGATAACAAAATTGAAGGACAACACAGTTTGAAACAAGTTTTAATTTAACCTGAAGTGAAATGGTTGCACACGAAGTTGCACCAATTTCATAACCATAAAGAAGTCCTCCGAGAGCTGGAAAGAAAAACCTAATAATGAAAAATAAAATTCTTAACATGAAAGATAAAACCAAATAAATGTTTCCTTTGATTCAAACATGCTTAACATAAATAAATAGAATCAAGAGGTTTAAGGGAAGCTGTCTATATAGACGAACAACAAAATTCCCTAGACAATATACCTACATAAAGATATAAAACACTGAATGGTATTAGAGAATGGACGGGCTAGAACGAAAACCACCCTGGGCAAAGAGACATAGGTACCAGCTCTTGAAGATGATTTGTGTAACCATATGAACTTCTTTTTAAAGCTATGCAAAGAACCACACACAGCGTTTTAGATTCCTAGACAGGATACAAATTATGCGGAATGATACACAATATATCCAAACAAAAAAAGAAAACAGAATAGTTCATCACGTTTGTTGTTGCAGATATACATGAGTCTGAAAATGTTATTTTATTTCTATCATTTTCGAGACTCTTATTGTGAGATGGTACAAAGTGGGTTCAGCTTGTCGACGGCTTTTGCTATGAATATTATGAGAACTACCAAATTTGGAGAAGAGATGAGAGATCTCACGGGAGAATAGCTGCAACCACAGAATAGTTCTCTGGAATATGATTCTCTTTAATAAGAGGCTCCCTTTCTGAGCTGATCTCACCAGATGACTTGCCAACCTAAAGACCATAAACCGTTTCAGAACCTCTAAGAAAAGACCAAGGAAAACATTACCATGAAATCAACCTAATCTCATGCTGAAAGGATAATTCCGAGGTTGATCATTAAAATTTAAACCCACCTACAAGCCTCTCAATTTCTACTCAGAATTCAAGTAGAGCCTTTAAAAGTGAATAGATTCGAATGACTCTTAAATTCACAGTAAAGCGAGTTTCAGAAATTTCCAGAATTTTGGGAGATAAAAGTCAGAATTGATCCCAGTAGGAACAAGTCTTTAAGTGGCAAGTAAAGAATTACTAATGAACTAGCGATTTAAGCTTTAGTAGGCCCAGAAGTGAGACACATACCTCTACGAAAGCAGAAGAGCTTGGTTGTTGCTCGGGATCAAACGCCATAGCTGCGATCGAAATATGGACTGGAAACTTTGATTGTGGTTCTGACTTCTGAGTTTAGGTTTGTTCAACCAAACCCATATACAGTATATAGATATATTCTCTGGGTTTTTTTTTTTTTGGTCGGATTCTCTGGGGGTTGTTTTGATCATTAACTGCTACCACTCGACGACATTTAATTTTAGGATTCACAGAAAGAAATGTTTGGAATATGGGTGGAGGTTGGTGACGATGACAGTCCTCACAAATTGGACTTTGTCAATTGTGTACTTACCGTTAGATGGACTATAGAACAATCAGATTACTAAATATTTCAGTATTCTCAACTTATTGAATCATATGTAAAATACTAGCTAGTATACTATTCGATTTCAGGCTCAATCATAAAAAAATCAAATACAATCATAAATTATATTTAAAAATTCGTACTTAAAATCAGTTATAAAATATTATAGAACTATATTTATAAATTAATTGAAACTAGGATTATACCTGCGTTATAAAG
Source organism: Lepidium africanum (assembly GCA_900406405.1). Lineage (NCBI taxonomy): Eukaryota > Viridiplantae > Streptophyta > Magnoliopsida > Brassicales > Brassicaceae > Lepidium > Lepidium africanum. Next base: position 20,171 of record OVAX01000101.1, on the reverse strand, counting down.
TCAGATTCGATTATTTTGATTATTTTAAAAAAAGATATTCATTGAGTTTGTTAGACCCGTGTTTATATTTTAAAATATTGTATCGAGATGTTATTTTAGAGGCCAAAAAGTCAAACCAAAATGATCTGAATTAGAAGAATCAAAGTTGAAAAAATACTCAAATAACCTATGTATCCAAAAAACCAAACTCGAACTCAAACCTGAACTAAATCAAGATCTAAATTCTAGATTTTTAGAGTTTTTCTATTAGATTTTTTAATTTTGATTTTTTCTATAAAAATACCAGAATCTGAAATAGATCTATACCGAACCAAACTCTATCTGAAAAATAAAAATATGTGAATAAGTCTCAAACTAAAATAACCAATATAGCGAATTAGATAAACCGAACCCGAGAAAATAACAGAATATGTCCTAAATCTATGTATCCAGAAAATCGAATCCAAACCCATACCAGAACCGAATTAATAATCGAAATTTTAACCGATATATTAAATTAGTGTTTTTAAGTTTTTCCTATTAAATCTTTATTAATTTTAATTTTTTGTATAAATCCTTAACAAAACATACTTTAATCCTATTTTTAAGGTTGTTATAAACCTTAGTTTAATTGTATGTTATAGTTTATAACACGTCCAAAATGAAAGTATCCTCTTGTTTAAATGAACCAAACCCGAGAAAACAACAAAATGTATCCTAAGTCTATGTATTTTGAAAATCGAATCCAAACCCATACCGGAACCAAATCAATAACTGAATTTTTAACCGATATATTACATTAGTTTTTAAAGAATTTTTTCTATTAAATCTTTATTAATTTTGAATTTTTTTATAAAAATCTGTAACAAAACTTATCTTAAACCTACTTTTAAGGATTGTTACAAACTATAGGTTAATTTTTATCCTAAAGTTTATAACATGGTCCAAATGAAAGTGTCTCTCGCTTTAATATATAAGATATATATATATATATAAATATATAATTAATAAATCGTATTCCATGCTATGCATGAATTTAATTTTTATATGTAAATTTATTAATTATATATATATTTGATATATATACTAAAAATTATCTATAATTTATAGTGATAATCAATGTTGTACATAGAATATATATATTTTTTCTATTGATTGAGGTTTTGATGCATTATAATTTTCGTATATAACTTTTTTTGATTCGTGTCATTTAAATTTTAGACACATATTCAATTTGTTTTTAGACTTGTATTTAATTAAGGTTCTTGAACCGCATTCATTTATGGTTTTAAAATCGTATTCATTTAGAGTTTTAGTTCCATATTCATTTAACGTTACAGTTTTATTATATATATAGAGATTAGAAAAGTTCTTAATCATTATAAAAATATTCAAATAAATAAATTATTAGTAATATACATTAAACCAACAAAAGTCAAATCTTAATTGGTTAGAGATTCTTTTTTAAACCAACAAAAATAAAATTTTAATCGGTTAAAGTTTTATTTATTAACAAACGAAATTCAAATCTTAACTGGTTAGAGAGTCTTTTTTAGACCAACAAAAATCAAATCTTAATTGGTTAGAGATGTCTTTTTAAATCAACAAAAATCATATCTTAATTGTTTAAAGTTTCATTTTTAACAAACGAAATTCAAATCTTAATTGGTTAGATACTCATTTTTAAACCAACGAAAATCAAATCTTAATTGATTAAAGTTTACTTTTTAATTGTATATTTTTATTGAAATCGAGTTAAAACAAATAATTAGTTTTTAAAATAATCTTATCTAAATAAAAAAACAAATTAATTAGTTAAAACAAATCGACCAATCAAGATAAATCAAGGGATTTAAAATCGCTATTATATTACTACAAAGATACGGAAATTTTATTGCTATGGTTTTATTATAATAGAGATATATGGAATTTTTTCAATTTTTTCTTTTCTTTTATTTTTATCTCTGCCAAGTTTGTTTTGTTTGATTGTAAATGAGTTTTGTTATAAAATAAAATCAATGTCAAACATAGTGTTATGAAAACGGGACACTCATGAAACAAATTTATGATTGTTATTTTTTTTCTTTCGTTTTATACCATCATTCTTTCAATAATATTTGATAAAAAATAAATATTTTAGACATAATAATAATTTTTAAATATATAATTATATTTAAGGTATTTTATATATACATCATAATTAAATTTTTGATGCAATTCAGGTTCGACTTCAAACTTTTAGATACAAAGATCAAGACTTTTTTCAGATATTTTATCGGTTTTAGTTTAATTCATTTTTTCTGAATTAGATAAAGTTTAACTTTGACAAAATATGTTCAAAACTACTATTAATATAGTATATATAGGCCAAAACCTTTACGCTGATTTAGTTTTTTTTTCTTCTATAAATCTTATAAATTATTTTGTAAATTTCTAAAATATTAGTTAATTATTATAGAAAATTAAAAAAATTATATAATTATTAAAATGAGAACAACATTATTTATTTCTTTAGTAAAAAATTTTTTTGCCACAGTAAGTAATTCCGCAAGATTTCGCATAAAAAAAAAAAAATTCTATCAAATTTCGCATTCAGCATAATTTAACAGTTACATTTGCACCCTATATACATATAATTATATGAATTTACTACTAAATTTGTTTTCACAATCGAATGATTTTGATCAGTTGTGTGTAGCTATAATTTAGCTACAATATTGATATAAGTTTGATTATAGTAGAATCAAAAATCATAACAATAGTATTGATGAGTATATATTTGTTTACCATTTATACATATTTCATAAACTTGACTAGATACATACGAAATAAATATAATAATTATTTTATAATAAATTATTATTTCAGTAAATATAGAAATTGGTCATTATATATATATTTATTTAAATTTATTAGTAAAATTTATTTATACAATTGAATGATTTTAAATGGTTGTGTGTTGCTATAATTTAGTTATAGTATTCATTATAATTTTGATTATATTAGGTTCTAAAATTATAACAATAGTATTGATGATGGTAGATTCTTTTACAATCAACAAAATATATACTTATATATCTTTTAAATTTTGATTTTGATTTTATTTTGTGATTTTAACTTTAATAAATAACAATATAATTTCAAACAAACATACTTTGAATTCATTAATTATTCATCTCGATTTTGAGAATCGTCAAATTATTAACAAATCTAAGAAATTCTATATATACATATATTTTAAGAAACCTATAATAGAAAAGAAATCTTTAAATTATTAATAAACCTAATCAGTCGGATACATTATCTTGATATATTCTTTTAAACATATCTTGGATGTAAAAATCTTTTATTAATTATATAAAAAAGGGAAATTAAGTTGGATAACAATTAATAACTTCAAAATTAAGTATATTACACTGATAAATTTTAATTAGGTCAATGACAATGATATTACCATTTTGCCCCCTATTTTTCATCCAAATTCCCCCATTACTTTTATATATCCAATGGTCAAAGGGGTTTTTAGTAATATCATTGTCATTTACCTAATTAAAATTTATCTTTGTCACATAATTAATTTTGAAGTTATTGATTGTTATTCAATTAAATCACCCTATAAAAAATATATTCCAATATACCATAAACATATGTAATCTTTAGTTGTTATCTAACTAATAGATTTTTATGGCAGATATAGTCTACTATTTAATAGTCTTACCAAATTTTCAAATTTTATATTGATCTAATAACTGAATGTTCCTCAACTATCAAATCACACATAATTTAGTTTTGCATAGAATTTAAAATTTAATATATTTGAGACTATAGAAATATATCTAAACGAAATATACTGAAACAACATGTAAGTGTTTTGGTATACATTACAACCTTAAGTGTCTTATGCTTATTTTACTAATATAAATCTCAGTGGAATTTTGCTTGGAAGGTCATGTTGCTACTTGCTGATGCTCTTTTACACCATATGAAGTGGCCGAGATATCAGATTTATTCTCAGCAGGTTTTGGAGCTTCAGTCTCTTTTTCTTGAATGCAGGTTTCACAAAATTTCATTTTGTGATAATAAATCGGCTCGTGCAATTGCCTATAGTGTCACGAAAGATCATCGCATTACTTCCTATGTGGCTGCGGGATTTCTTTCTTGGACAAGGAACCTCATTGAAGACAATCAAAGACTTCGTTTTTCATAATTCTTGTTTCCTTTTTTCTGTTTTTGTTTTTTTCTTTTTTTCGTCATTGTATTCGAACCCTTTTTGTATAAGTAAGCTTTCAGGCAGCAAAAAAAAAATCTCAATATATTCAAATATTAATAGCATTAGAAAACCTAAAAAGAATAACCTAATAAAAAGTTCAACTAGAAATAATATCAAATCAACATCTGTAAGTTTACACGATATACAAAAATTCAATACTAATAAGTTGAACTAAAGAAAATAAGCTGATTGTATAATTATATTTTACAAGCCTATTATAAATTAAATTAAACAGTCTAATAAATTTCTTCTATATAATAAAAGGATAACATTTAAGAAAAATTACCTTAAGATCATGAGCTATATTAAAAACAATATCATTAGAAAATGGTTGAAAGATTAGATTATTAATTTAATTAAGTGTAATTTTGTCAACTTAATATAGTTAATTCTACATTTAATATAAAGATCTTGATTGATTCTTTTATATTATATACACATAATTGAGAAATGTATTTCAAGATATTACTTAATTGTATTCCGATATTTAATCATATTGGCTCTTTATTTGTCATATCAATTAGTATAAAAAATGTTTACGAGATCATTTTTTTGTCAACAATTAGATCGACAAGACCCGATCAATAGCCTACCAAACCCTTAAAATTTCTATTTAATTTAGCAACTGCATAGAAGGGAGGAATCGAACCCTAGATGCCATAGTCATTAGCTAGATCATACTAACCATCAGACTGAGAAGAAATCGGCGTTTATGAGATCATTTGAATATCCAATAAGATAACAATCCAAAAACTGGTGTATAATTATATTCTTTACATAAATTAGTAGATACATACTTCTATTTTTCTATTACTTTACATACTCGTACTTAGATTTTAAATTACATATATAATCGAATTCAATTATTCAAATATTTCTTTTGCTAAATCATATGTTATAAAAGAATTGAAATTAGTTATAAGTAACCTAATATTCCAATTTCTATTTTATTGCAATGTTAATAGTCTTTTCCATGTTACTCTTTCCCTTTTTTTTTATTACCATTTAGAAATACTTTTGCATGTACAATATACCGTATTCATTAAGTATGTAATTTTATGAATACTCGAAACATATATAAATTAGCAAAATGAATTAAATACTCTATATATATATAGATAAAAAGATTGTACAATATTCAGTATACATTAAATGACTACATAATTACATATCTTATGAATATTCGAATCATATATAAATTAGTAAAATGAATTAAATAGACGTACTATATTTGGAAAATTATTACTATCGTAAAAGAACATACTATACTAACACATGCAATATATTTGAAAAAAAAAAATTCGTAATATTGATCATAAATCTAGCTTATGAAAAAAGTAAGCGTAAAATAAAACTAATCACATATGGTCCTATGTGGTTCCTTATTATATATAGGACATAGACATAACGATTGTTGTCATACTTATTTTTGATTATTGTAATGCTTTTCCAACAATACGTTGGTATTCCGAGGTTATTTCATAACAATATAGAGTATAAACTAATGTTTATATTTTTCTTATTATTAACATAATTTCTTTCTACAAATATTCAAATAAATTTAAAAGGAAGTATTGAACGACTTTTGACAGTAAGGAATTAGTAAGTTTATGGTTCTAAATAACTAGAAATATATATATTAATTAATATAACTATATATTATTATGTGTGAAAATACATATTTATATTTTTATGATTTTTATGATTTTCATTTTACCTTTTAATTTTTTCATGATAATACTTAAAATATATACGAATTTTTATTTGTATTTAATATATTAAGAGTGCATTCTGAGCTTACTATATTAATTTATAATAACTATATTATATATTTATTGGTAAAAAAAATTCATCATTTTTTTGAACAAATTCATATCAGAAAATAATTTATAATATACATATAACGATAATAATATTTCATAATAAGGGTTTATGAGTCTAAATGAACACATGTCTAAAAATCTAAATGATCACAAGTCTAAAAAAAATGAATACAGGTTTAAAAACCGAAATGAATGCATATCTAAAATTTAAATAAACATGAGTCTTAAAAAACTAAATGATTACGAAGCTAAAACTTAAATGAACACGGGTCTAGAAAAGTAATGAAAACAAGTTTAAGAACTTAACACGAGTAAAAATAAATTATATACAAACATTGTAATGCATCAAAATGTTAATAAACAAATATCGAAAAATATATGTCATATACAACACAGATCATTATTATAAACTGATTTTAGTTGATTAAATATATATATAAAATAAATAAATTTGTATATACAAATCAAACATAAAATAAAATAAAGTAAACAAATATCATCATATAAATATTATAAAAAAATATAAATAACTACAAATAGATATTATTTTTCATAAAAAATATCTCGTGCACATCACATGTGATCATCTATTCTCAACTTAATTTTAATTTTAACAGAAGTTAAATTTTATTTTTTACAAAATAATACGTAATAAAATTTTATATTATCAAATTTTTGAAATTGTGAATCCGTCGAAGTTTATCCTCCTTTCACTCCGAGTTCGAGGCGCTTCTTTGGGCCATGAGTTGTCTTCATTCTCTTCAGATTTTGGAGGCTACCTTTCTCACTGATTGCTCAAAGTTGGTAAGTATGATCGAGGAGCCTTCATCATGGCCAGCCTTTACCCTCTTGGATGATTTCTCCCGCTTATGGAGCCTATTCAGGTCTCGTTCCATCTCCAAGATCTTGCGTGCACTCAACCACAAAGTTGATCACCTTGCCGTTCTACTAGAGGATTTTCTAGGAATCAAACCTTTGTGAATCGTGTCTCTTCTTTATAGTATTTATTGTACTGAATATGAGTCAAGTTGACAAAGAAAAAAAATGTCATAAATTAGATCTCAAATCCAAATTCTCATTACCAAGATATCTAAATCTACTATTAAATTTTATTTCAAAAATTTTACTTTCATTTTTAAGATATCAAAAACAAACTAGATGTTTATAAATTAATATATATATATATATATTAAAATTAATCGACTAGTAGGAGGATTTTTGCACAATTACTTTTTTAAAAATATATAGTTGATCGCCAAGGATAGGTGGCCCAGTGGTAGTGGTCCCTTTACAAATCCTCAGGCACTAGAGTTCAATTCTTCTCCGATACAAGGAGAAGGAAAAAGAAGAATTTTAAGATATGAGATTTGGCTATGGATCGGGTCTTGTCGATCCAATTATAAGAGTAAAGTTGATAAAAAAAATATACATAAATAGTTGATCTGGAAACTGTGTTTGTAAAAATGTATAGTTCATCAAATAGACATTTTTTCAAGACATTAAACAAAATTGTTATTTAGAATTAGTGGAAATATACAATTTTGTAACATATTTATACTTAGAATTGTAGAGGCATGCATAGCCATATATAATCTAAAACTTTGATAACGATTTTTGTGGTGAATCGTTGATGAGTAACCACGCAGAAAAGTGGGTGTTTCACTTTCAGTTAAATAGTTCCTAACTACGACAATACGATTCATCTATTTAAGTATTTGTCTCTAAGTCTTTGATGTGATTACAACATATGTTACTTCATTATCGATTCGATTCTAAATATCACGTGAATTTGGCAAAAATAAAACACTTCGTATTATATCAATTATTATGATCTAAAATGACAAAACCAAAATTTTTTCTTGATATGGTCTATCAAATATGGTCGTTACAAAAAAATTATAGTTGTATCATGGCAATACTTACAGAGTGTTAGTTATAACTCTGTAACAGATATAAAGATCTGCCTATATCTCTATTTGTATATATATGTAGTATATTCGTTATAATACGATTTGTATCCTACCTTATCTGAAATTACGGATATCCGAACTTATGATATCCACAAAAAAATCAGATATTCGTAGATAGATCCATATTCATATCAATTATTTTTGTCTGAAACATTCCTTCATGTTAATATAAGCAAAACAAAGCTAATAATAGTGTAAAAAGAATAAAAGATTTAAGAGGATAAAGATTCATAAGACATTCCATACACTTTAGTAAAGAGCTCAAAAGATAAGTTCAAATCAACATAATTCATACTGCCTTTGTTCTATAATGTTCAATTCTCTGTATTTGCACATGGATTAAGAAATCAATATATTGTCTTTTAACTAATTAAATTTGTGTATTTCCTTAATTAATAAAATTTTTATGGAAACAACACGTAATGATTGAGGTGTGACTGAATTAGGGTTGCATGGCCACTTGTATCATTGAATATAGTCTCATTTTACGGTAAACATATTTTAAGGAATTATTTTGTAGTTAAATATATTCTAAAATATTTTAAAAATCATAACTTTGTGAAACAAAAATATATTCAGAAAATCAAACATTATGGAATAGGGAGTTTAACATATAAAAGAATGAAGGCAACAAGTGTAGTTGAACCAATGTCCATAAATAATAATAGTCATATTGTAGTTGCAGAAACAAATCAAATTGCTACATCATAACCTCGTTTTACCCTGACACAAAAAAGACAAATACACTAAAAGAAAACAAAAACTTTCCATCAATGACAAACGTTGTGTTTATTTCTACAAACATCAATTATCAAGTTTAAGTTACCACACATGAGTGATGAGATTCTTACACAACTAGTCATAATTGTATTTTTAGAGTCTTCACTTCTGTATAAGATAATAACCAGACATTAGTATTAGAAAGGCTATTAAAATTTTTTAAAAGTGTAAAATAAGAAAGTTTGATCGTGATTTGATATTCTTAAGATCAATAAGTAGTTCTTCTACGTTTAAATCTACATTATCATCACGATAAAAATCTTGAGTGCATATGAGAGCTTCCATAGTTCTTGGGATTACTGTCTCACAAGTCCATTTTCAGGGAAACAATTTCTAAACTCCACTTTAGAAAAAGAATTCATTTGAATTAAAATAAATCAAAAATCGGTATATTTACTATATTGCCTTTAATAAAACCAATTTTACATTTTGAACATGTGTTTTGGCCAACCATATTCATCTTAGTCGGATTTTAACCAACATCCCTAATTTTTTATAACTCAAAATCAAAAAAATATGCCTTTCTCTTCTCTTTCTCCTTGTTCCTTTAGGTTATAACTACAATACAAAACTCGCTGAGAATTTACCGAATAACACACACCAACATACTATCTTCCTCCGACATGATGATTTTGAGAATCTTTTCCATTTCTTCTCATTATTTGGGTTCATTTTTGAGTCATATTGAAAGCAATGACGTCTTTTACTGAACCAATTTTATCGACTTTTCTTTTTACATGTCATTGTTGTATATACACTAGAAAAGCCCTATCTTCACTCTTCCTCAGAATATACGAGTTTATGTCTCAGCAATGATACCAAACCATTCTTTCGTTTTGGCTTAGTAGGATTTTTGTTAAATGGCGTTTCCTCACAGCTATTGCTCGAGTTGAATCAGACCAACTTGGTGATGATGACAACTCAAAAGTAATCACTTTATGCTTTCTTCTCCTGTAATCATCTATAACTTTTGAAGGAGCAAGCCGAGATTGTCCGAGTTAGAGAGCTACAAAGACTTATTTGTTAGCTTAATTAAGAAATTGCTTGATGGTGTTTAGGGATAAGAATCATCTAATCAGAGTGCAGTAGGGGATTGTGATCAATTAGGGATATTTTATATAGAATAATTTGTGTGAGATATTAAATTAGCGTCGTAGTCACTTTGTTTGATTGCTCATTGTCTAATTCCTCTATTGGCCATTCTTTCTAGAGGATGTTGATAGAATCCATGACTTACAAATAATGTGGAAGATCAGCAGAAATAAGCAATTCATGTTAAGAAAAGAGTGATCTTTGGTATTGGCATTGGATTATATGTTAGATGTATTGTGTTAGCTTGAGGATGGGCTTTCACAGTAGCCTTAGCGGTTTTTCCTTTTGTTGGTTCCCGTGAATATTTTGAGCTTGTTAGAAATAGAGGCATAACCAAATGAATGACACTTCCTCCATGATATCTCTCTTGAATTTGCTCTGTTATATGTGTCCTTATTGACGAGGTCTTTCATCCATGAAACGTTGGCAACATTTGATAGTTTGAATTTATAGAACAATGATTTTTATTGATTCGTAGAATTGAATTTATTAGAATAAACAATGTTGTTTTGGTATTTGAATTCATAGATTAGGTAAAATTAATGATATAATTAATTCAAGATCAAACACTAGTCATACAACAACAAAATGAGGATGAGAAAATGATAGAGAAATTGAGAGGAAAAAATGATGAGGATGTTCAAAAATTTGGGTGGGGCACCAAAGCAAAAATATAAACTTGAGCGCCAAAAAAAAATTCAAATTTACACATAATTATACCCAATAAGTAGTTGTACAATATTTTTGATGTATTCCATTTAAATGGGTATTATGTTTTTTTTTAATTTGTTTTTCTGGTTATATCATTGATTTGAGTCAATTAACATATGATTCTTGGTGTTCAATGCATTATCTAGTTGTACGTAACTTCAAAGTCCTGAGCATCTCTAAAAGGAAACTTCATTGTGAAGTTTAGGATACTTGAAATTTGAATTTTTTTATTTTTTTCTCCGAAAGTACGCTTCATTTTTGAAGTTTTTGGGTTTGTCTCCAAAAACAAAACTTTATAATTTTATTTATTTGCATTATAGTCCTTACTAGTGATCACATGTTAATTGAAACCATAAATTTTTTATAATTAACTATAATATATATATGTATGTATATAAATATTACAAACACATTACTTAATAAAATATTACATTAAACATAAACAACAATAAAAATAAAAACATACAATTGAAAATACAAATTACAAAAAATGTCATATTTGATATTACTCAACAAAATTATTTCTATAATGCAGTCATATATGATCAATCAATGCATTCCAAAGTGCTAAATGAATCTCTTTATTTTTTATTAGGAGATTACAAGGTAAAAAATTGTTGAATTCTGTTTTTGAAATTTGCTTAATGTAATATTATTGTTATGTAAAATTTATCTTTAATGATATGTAATATTATTGTTGTGTTATATTTATCTCTTTTATTTTTATGCAATATATATATATATATATATAATTTCAAAAACTATATGCATATACATGATATATCAAAATTATATGTATACATGGATTTAAGTGATAAAATCAAAGTTAACTATATTTTTTCTTAAATTGTATAATTGTTGGGACTAAAAGGCAAAAGAAAATAAGAGACTTCAAATTTGAAGCTTCGAATAGTAAAACTCCAAATATAGAGTGTCACTATCCAAAACTTCAAAATATGAAATTTTAGAGTTTCTTTTGGAGTGTTCAAAACTTCATTAATGAAGTTTTGAAATTCTTTTTAGAGATCTTTTAAGGGTATCTCCAAAGGGGAACTTTATTTTTGAATTTCACCTACTTCAAATTTGAAGTTTTTGTTTTTTTTTGTCCAAAAGTATACTTCATGTAAGAATTTTTTATTTTTTGTGCAAACTTCAAAACAAAACTTCAAAATCTTATTTATTTACATTACAGTTCTTATTATTGATCACAAATAAATTAAAACCATAAATCTTTTATAATTAACTATAAGACATACATACAGATATTACACCCACCATTTATTAATATAACATTACATTAAACATTAAATTACACAACAATAAAAATTAAAAACATACAATTGCAATTAGAAATTACAATAAATATTACATTACTCAACAAAAGTATTTCTATAATGCTCTCATATGTGATCAATCAATGCATTTCCAAATGGCAAGTGAGTCTCTTTATTTTTTATTGAAGATTACGAGCTAAAAATTGTTGAAATCGGTCATTTTTATTTATTGTCATTTCAACTTATATCTTCGGGGATGATCTTGAATCTTTAATCGGTGCATTCATATCACGTTCATCTGCAATTATCATGTTATATATTAAAATGCATAATAACATTATATCATGCAATATCTCTTTCTCCCAATAGGGCGATGATCCTGCTATGATAGCAAACTTGAATTGCAAAACTCTAAATGCACGTCAACATCTTTCCAAAATGATTCTTTTCTCGCTGCAAACAAATTTTTCTTTAGACCTTGGGGATTGCTTATGGTTTAAACAATTTTTGACCATTTCGGATAAATACCATCAGCTAAATACATGTTATATTCTTTGCCTTGAATGACGTAATTAGTTGGAGGAGCAGTACCTTGGGCAAGCTTTGAAAATAAATCAGAGGACTTCAAAACATTGATGTCAGTGTTGCTACCATGCATACCAAATAAGCATGTCATATCCAAAGATCGTAATCTGCAACTGCTTTAAGAATGATTGTGGGTGATCTGTTACGACCCGTAAATTATCCTGCCCATGCAGTTGTACAATTCTTCCATTTCCAGTGCATACAATCTAGACTACCGCAAATTATCTTGTGAAATTTGCTTAATGTAATATTATTGCTTTATAATATTTATGTTTAATGATGTGTGATATTATTGTTGTTATATAATTTTTTATATACAAAACTATATATATATATATATATATATGAAATATTAAAACTATATACATATATGTGAAGTATTAAAATTATATATATATATATATATAAATGTATAGATTTAAGTGATAAACATCAAAGTTAATTAAATTATTTCTTAAGATATAAAATTGTAGGGACTGATATACAAATAAAAACAAGAAACTTCATATTTGAAGTTTTTTTTTGTCAACATTGTGCCACAACTGACCGACTCATTAGCTAAGTTCCTACATAATGTAGGCGGTGAGACTCGATCCCAGAATGTGCAAGTGCGCCTGCCTTTAGTGGCTTACCACCTGCCGCTAGGCTAAAGACCACCTCCTCATATTTGAAGTTTTGAATATAAAACTTCAAAATTTGAAGTTTTAGAGTTTTCTTTGGAGAATGCAAAACTTCAAATATGAAATTATAAAGTCTCCTTTAGAGATGCTCTAAGTTGGTTATCATTTACAGCGCCACCTTAAAAGAATAAGGAATATGTTGTGTACATTGTTGCATAACAACATAATATATAATATTATTGTAAATTCTTTATTGTAGTATATTAAGTTTTATTTCTAATTATAACTCTTTATCAATAATATTTTTAATTGATATATTTTTATATAAAATTATTAATTGATATGGTACGAGATGAATTGATATGTTATATGAATTAAAATTATCTTTTAGTGATGTATTCATCACGAAACAATACATGCAATATTTGCATTTCAAAAGTTTGATGATGTTGACGCTCATTCTATCATGACAAAACAAATACAGAAAGCTCAATAAATATAGTAATACTAGTACTAGTTTTACCCAGTTATCCTATCGCAAAATCACCTCAATTTAGAATCGAGTTATAATATCTAATGCACTATGATTCAACCTCTAAAATCCATTTGTTACCAAATTAAAGTCATAATCGACCCAAAAATCATGATAACGAACCAAAATTAATTAAATCCATACATCCCAAATTTATAACCCATTTTCGTATAAATCTTATTATGGTGATGTAGAGCTTGAGGGTGATACAACACTGGACGATTGAGATGGTCGACAAAGACAATGATGGTGACGGTGGCGGTGACAGTGGTGGTGGCAGCGGTGATGAAGCTCTTCGAAGTCGATCGTTTGTATGAACAGAAACATAGAGGAGCTTTTCTAGTTTTTATATTTTTTTGATTCAAATGAAAAAATGATATTTTAATCGGATTACATTTCATTAAAAGGAAATTGGTGGGTAAATTAAAAGTGGTATAATTAGGAGATTTCTTTTCTTGAGATATGGGTATCTTGGTGTTAATGAACTACATAGACGATGGATCAAGCACTCAACCTCATGTGCTAAAAGTAGATTCTGATACAACAGTTGAAACATGTATATTCAACAAGTCTCTGGCCATTAGACACATAACTTTATACTTAGAACTTGTTATCTTCCACCAACTAAATATATCAAAAATCTGGATTCTTCTAATATGATCTAAATAAGAGCCTAACTCTGAGTTTACAACCTTAAACCCTTCACTTTTTTCAGCATCATCAAACATATCGTCCATCAGTGCATGTCTCATCGTTTTGTCCTTAGATTGTGACTCTGAATCTCCTTTTCTTTGGGAAGATATCATTGGATCTTGTGATTACAAAGATAAATAATGTGCAAATAATCTCTTCAAAGTATCTATGATCGTGTCAATCATACACTAAGCCTCATAAGGTGGGTACATACTTTCAATCATCCACTTTACCCATCTTATTTCGTATCGCGGATCAAGAATTGCAGCAACATAGATCATGATATTTGTATTGTCATAATTTTCCAATACGTATAAAACTTTAACTTTATTTTCTCAGCCATAGCCTTCTTGTGTTCATCCTCTATTATATCCATCTTCACTATCATCCAGCCCATTCCGAAGATCTCTTTCCTATATGTATTTCCAATAACGTATTTAGACACAAAGATGTTCACAGTTGCATCATAAAAATACTGTAAAATATCAAACATTGCACTAGTATATGACTAGTCACTTTCACTTGGTATAGCTTTCAGATTCTAATAATTTCTACAACGTACTTTTCATCTTCTAGCTCAATTATATCAAGCAATCTCTTCAGCCTCACAGTAGCTTGCAACATCAAAAAAGTTGAATTTCATCTTGTTTCAACATCTAAACAAAGACCATCCTTTGATTTAATCTTTTGAATCTCCAAACACTCATTAAACCTTTTTAGCATACTAGGTGAACATCGAACATATCTAATAGCTTATCTAATTCTAAAGATTGAACCATGTGCTTCTTGAAGATCATCTTTCACAATCAAACCTCAAATATGTGGTCCACGACGCATGTGCATAATATTTCCACCCAAAATCATTATTCCCCATGAAGTAAACTTTTCTTCAAGTACTTTAATGCAAGATCATTAGTATTTGCATGATATACGGTAATGGTGAACACCCTTCTAATTCTCCAAAAAATGCAACACTTCTCAACCATTTTACCAATTGTTTCACCAACATGATTATTTACTACACGTAGATTGATAATTCTTTTGTGCAGCTTCCAATCCTCATCTATATAATGAAGAATTAGACACACGTAACTCAGATTTTGTATGGATGTACAACAATTGTAGTCTGAGAAATACTACCTTTGTAGTTTCTAAAATACTTTATAAGCTTGTCCGTTTCATCCTCATAAAGCTCTAAACAATCTCTAGCCACTGTTTGGCGACAACGGATACCAAACTGTGCTTAAAGAATACTTGTGAATCTTCTAAATCCCTTATGTTCAACAAATCTAAAAAACAGCTCATCCATAATGATCATTTCAAGTAATGCCTTATGAGATGCTGGTTGACTAAATGCCACATAAAATGATACTATACTCCCTACAAACCCATTCATTTGATTTGATGAAATAAAGTTGATTGCTTCAGCTTTTTACCATCATTTTGACCATCACCTTCTTCTTTAGGCATCAATTTGCATCTAGATATGTGGTTTAACATTGCACTAGTTATGGGACCATGCTTAGTTCTACATGAAATCATTGCTCCACATTGAATACACTTCGCTTTGTCAAAAATATTAGTCTTCACAAAACACAACCAAACCTTAGATCTTTTTTTTGAATTCACGATATTTTTTGAAGATTCTATATCTTGGTGTTGTTCACGCGAATCTGGATTGAGCTGTTAACTTCAATACCATAAATTTGAGTTGATTTTGTAGTCTTGTCTGTTGAATCCATTTACAAAAAAAGATAAACCAAGCTGTCAGCCACAATATCACAATTGCTATAGCAAAACTATAATTATGATCCATATAACTAATCTAATAAAGAAATAAGAGACAAAAAGTAGAATCACATGTCTCTTAAGCAACCAATAATTTAATCTGAATCTAATTATGAGAGCTATAATGTGACATATGTGTTGAGTTGGCATAAGCTAATTATAATTGTGATATGTGTGTTGAGGTGGCATAGAAAGTTCACAAAATTGTGACTATATTGGTTAAATGCACATTACATATGTAAATTCTCTATTTGTCAAAAAAAAAAATGCAAAAGAGGTTCTATATAGATATAGTCTAAATTTATCATTTTTTAAACTTTCTTAAAACATTGACACATAGATTCCTGTACAAAAACTTCATGGATTCTTAAACCATTATGTACAAAAGCTTCATGAATTCTATTTACTTCTACAAAATTATCAAGAAAATTTAAGAAACCAAAGCAAATCTTATGGTTAAGAGTAGATTTGAGACTGAGATGTTGTAGAGTAAGACAAAGGTTCCAAATATATGCAAATTTTTATGAACCCATTCCAGAAATATCAAACAAGTAATAGTGATGACAAGTGATGACAAATGAAAAGTTGAAGTTTTGACACAATCAGAGAAAAATACTCTAACTATATCTTCACTTCATTAATCAAATGTACAGAAAGCAAAACACAACAACAAAGCACAATAAAACATCTCAAGAAGAAAACACAAAGCACAACGACAAACAACGAAACAACTCAAGAACATGAGTAAACAAAGAAGCATAAGCAATCAAATAGTAAAAATCAGCATATAAAAATTATTACAAAACTAGCAAACTCCAATTCTTCGATTCGAAAATCCTAAAAGAATTGAAAACTAAATTAGAAAAAAAACTCAGTCCATGAAATTAAGATCAACAAGATGTACCTAAGTTTTCATGTTCTTGATGGCCAATACAGAAAAATTACCAAACTTTTGCGAGAAGAAATCGTTCAATCAAAAACAAACCTCAGAAATTTAGGTTTTTGTTTGAACTCAACAAAAATAAATCACTCAATAACAATTAATACAAAAAAATAGAGAAGCTCATACCTGAGTCTAAAGAGTAGAGTGATATATTTCACTGAAAGAAAGAATATATTTGAAGAAAGTGAAGCTTAGGTTTTGAATGGACATGTTTTCTTTTTGGCGTGAGAATGATTGGTTCTGCCCATAAGAATGTTACGATGAAAGCACATCAAAAAGAGATATGGGCTTTAATTCTTAGTGGGTTTAGGTTACAAAATTATAAATGAGTTTAAACAAAGATCTGCATATCTGGTCTAATTTTTTGCGGTATCTGTATATGTATCCGCTAGATATATAAATTTACCATCTGTATCTGTATTTGTTTTGGCTGGGTATCCAATTTTTCAGATTAATTTCTGGATACATATCCAAATATCTAGCGGGATACATATATTTATTCTCAGGGCTAGTTAGTAATTAACACCTTTTCAACCAATACTCAACCTTTTTATTTTGGCTCAACATCAACTCTAGATTAACTTCTTGTAATAAGAGATAAACTTCATATTTGACCAATACATAACTATACAAATGAAAGTAAGAAAATAATAAGAAAATGGAAGTATAGTCATTAAATCAAAATTTTCTTACACTTATGTTATGACTTGAAAATTATAAAATGTTATAAACATAGTTAAAAACTCTATCAAACATTTAACATGTTTGCTTTCATCAAATTAATAAGCCAACATATTTGAACCTTCTTCCATACAAGTTTTCAAGAGCCTCTAAAGTTTCAACATACTTAATAATTTTATAGAGAAATGTGTTTGCTTCCATCAAATCAACACATAAATTAATCAACCAACATCAAATCAATACATAAATTAGTGAACAAACATATTTTAAATCATCTTCCACACAAGTTTTAGCCGCTAAAGCTTTAACACATAATGTAGAAATGATTGATTCTCTTTTAACCCAACATTTCAAACTACATTACCAATCAAAACATGTGCATAGCCATACATGTTTTTTTTTTCAAATATGGACATGAACGAATGTTTTATTGGTCTTGTCTATCAGCGATAAGGACATGATTATAGTTTTGATATTATTGTCAATCTTGTTTCCTTCTATCTTCTTTTATTTAGTAATATATTTTTATATAAAAAATTATATTAATTTGTAGGATCAGAGGATATGGACTGAATATATCTAATCAAGTCACATTGTGCCGTCCTGTCAGCCATCTTAAACATATATACTACGCCACACATGTGTCATGAGAATGAGTTCAACATGGTTCAATCAAAAACCAACTATAACTTTCAAAATTAGAATCAGTTAACAAATTTGTTAACTTGATGGTTAGGTTTGAATTACTTAAAGAATCTATCTTATTTTAGAAAACTAGAATGATGTACTTATTTCACTTCTTAACTCCAAAAAGCATGTCCCATTTTCAAAACACAATATTTAACTTTTTAGATATAGTTTCATACTCCTTTGACATTCATTCATTTGAGTAATGTCAACCAGAAGCATTTCCCAGTCAGTCATGTCAACCAGAAGCAATAACCAGTCGGTTTTGCTTAATCTCCTACACCATATGTTGGTATCTATTTCAAATATAAATTGGAAGACTAACGATTAAACTCATTCATGTTTGTCCATGTCTTCTATCAAACCCAAACAACACTTATCCCCATTTACTAAATTTCGACATAAAACTCTATCCTCAATCTCAAGTCCATATCTTTCTTCTTCTCATTCAAGACATGGACATGTTTTTCAACATACCCTAATTGAGGGACAAATTTTCCATTTTGACAAATAATTGTCCCAACCATAACCTCAACATCTAATAAATTTTGCAATCAAAACCTAACCCTCCTACCCGGTCCATGTTTTTGATCTTCGACGTTTGAGGACAAACACTTCTCGACAGATCAATTATACCCAAAATTCGGCAAAAAGAAACCTAGTTTATCTTCACTTCCAGACCCACTGTTACGCTTTCAAACTTTCGGTAACACCTAATTCTTCAATTTTAGTAAGAGATTGTACCTTTTAGAACCCGAATCACTTCTTTGTGTTACCTAACTCGTTTCTCCTCAAACTTGCAACTTCTCTTCTTTCTATAGAAAATGTCGTTTTCACCTAAACACAATTTTTAATTTTTAAAATGGCAACATCATTATGTCATTGCTCGAAATTGGTGATCAGATATTAATCCCCTCGGTCACTCATACAAGCCATGTGACTAGACAAGAAATTGGTAAGGTCAAATTTGTCTTTTCAATACAAGAAAGTAGGTAGACAAGAGAAGGTATGAATAAGTGAGTATTTCGTATATTTAGGTTTGTAAATTGAGTATATGAGATGAAATTCCCAAAAATCAATAGTATTTTAATTAAGTATGATATTAAAAGATGTATTTTTGTACAATTTCAATCATGTTTTTTTTTTTTTTTGCAAATGTGTTATATAGTCAAAAATACTATGTCACACAAAAGTTTTGAGGACTAAATCACATTTAAATTAGATCATGAATTTTTAAAATGAAATTATAGTTTTTTCTTTAGTTTAAAAGGTATCTCATAATAGAGAGTTTTCCTTTTATAGTTATAACAATAATTTTGCGCGCGAAAACTTATTTTATATAGAAAATAGATATTCGGCACGAAACACACACACGTATATATATATATATATATATATATATATAAACATTTGATAGTATTTCATTAAGACATCTTCCTTTGTACAAGTTGTGGTTAAAAAGTAATTTTGTATTAAAATTTTTTCCTTTTATAATTCTAACAATAATTTTTAGCGTGAAATATTAGTTTTTGATGAAACTAGATATCTCACGTGAAATTTAAATATATATTTTGTAAAAATATAATAGTAACTATGATATTAAAAATGTATATTTCAATTATGTTTTTTTGTAAGTGTATTAAATAGTAAAAATATTATGCCACAAAAGAGTTTTGAACACTAAATCACATTTAAATTAGATCATGAAATCAAATATTAAATAATATAGTTTTTTACCGTAGT
>OVAX01000100.1:0-128477 GCA_900406405.1 Lepidium africanum | reverse complement strand
TTGAAAATTTTTTTTTTTTTTTTTTTTTTTTTGAGGAGGTTAAAGGTTTCACTGAAACTGTGCTTCAGAGATGAAATCTTTCTATAACTGTTTTGCTTCCTAGCTAATGCTATGCTTCCAAAGTTAACCATGCCTTCTTGAGGTTAAGTATGATGATCAATTTACATATTGTTCATCAGGTGTCGGATCGAGGGGCTGATGGGTTTGAAGCTTCTGTTGATTCTTTTGCGTTCTTTAAAACAAGGTCGTAGTTTATGGAAGCCAGTTGTGAGAGGTTCTGGTGACACAAGTCAAAGAGTTTCAAATGAATACATATTTTACTTACAGCATATCAATCTTGCTGAGAGATTAACAAACTTACCTTGAAAGAAAAATTGCTGAAAGAATACTTCACAGCAAGATTGGGTCCATTTCCGAATTCCGCTAAGCTACCACACTCATCACCCTATTTTAGAACATCAAACATCTGTTAAGTCTGTGAAAAGATGATAACAATAAATTTGACTCCAATAAATTTGATAACAATAAATTTGACTCTAAGCAATGCAAGAGAAAAGGAAGAATAAGACATACATCTTCATCCTGTGAATTAAAAGAGCTGCTGCTGCATGTGTCTGTAAGGTCATCAAAATCGCTGCCTCCATGAACATTTTCGTCTTCTGGGTTCCATATATATCGGCTCATGAAATAACTGGTGTCTTGTGGTTCAGCTGATGGTACAAACATAGCCTGTAACAACAGATAATACAAAGTTATTGATATAATTTTCTCAAGGAACTTTACTTATCTTGCGTTCAGAATATGGAAAGAACCTTTTGCCGGGCAAGGGTGTCCCAGTTAATATCTTTGAAAAAATGATGTTGTTTAACCTGCAAGAGAAGTTTCAGCGGCCAAGGATTTTTGAAAATTGAGCTTCAAGATGAACTATTAGAGCTTTACCTCTCCGGCTCCTGTTGTCCCTAGTCTTTGGACAGGATTTTCAGTTAACAGCCTGTAACAAGGGCATAAGTAGATAATGTTACAACAATCGAAAGTTCTTGTTTCACTTTGATCTTCGAGCCCTATAAATAACATATTACCCAGCAATGCATAGATATGGAAAAGGTATATATAATGAAGTTTCCGAGATTTATATTCAGAAGGTGTGTGTTCTTACTTGTTGATCAGATCATATGCTTCGTAAGATATCTCCTCTGGCACATTAGGCCATGGTATGTCTCTGTTGATTATATTTTCAAAAATTTGCTGCAAACCCATGAATTAAAGAATTGTATAAACCTTTAGAATGATGTCCGGATATCTGATGAATATAGCATGAAAATATACCTGTGGGGTTTCTGCATTAAAAGGAGGAATACCAACGAGAAGCTCAAAGAGAATAACACCTACTGACCACCAATCAGCGGTTTTACCTGCAATGAGTAGTGATCTAATAATTAAGTACGTGAACAGATACATAAAATGGCAAATCCAACTTGTGATCTATACTAACCATGACCCATTCCAAGAAGAATTTCAGGTGCAAGATAATCTGGAGTTCCAACAACTGCATGTTTTTTACGACTATCTTTGCCTTGTGAATGTTCAGATTTTGTTCCATCTTCTGCGAAAAATCCACTATTTCCCAGTGATGCATCACCTGATAAGTCATCCGTGCTGTTGATAAGACCAACCTTGGAAAGTCCAAAATCTGTCAACTGTAATTACAAGAGATCATAATTTTGTGAGAAGTGTGGTCCCTCTATCAATTCATGATGCCTTACGCAAAGCTTTAACATTGATATTATACATATATTGACCTTGATATGACCATCCTGATTGATCAACAGATTGTCTGGCTTTAAGTCTCTGTGAATAATATTTACAGAATGCAAATACTCCAAAGCAAGCACCTGAAAAGGCATTTGATTGATTTCTATCTTGTGGAGGATAAATTTCCTAATCAAATTTTGGGGTGTTAACGGCCTTACAATTTCTGCAATATAAATGCGGGCCATGTCTTCATCCAAGCAACCAAGATTTCGCAACAAGGAAAAGAGATCTCCGCCATTCAAGTACTCCATAACCAGATAAAGATTCTCCCGGCATGTGAAAGAATAGAAAAACCGGACCTGAACGGCTAAAAGATCCATTAGAGAAAGCACCACAGTTTTTCTCAAATGCATTTATGAGGGCAGTTACACATTGCCGGCATTACATACCACGAATGGATTACGAATGGATATAAGGATGTTACGCTCAGCTAAAATACTCTCAACAGCATTCTTACGGATCATATCAGCCTTCTTTAAAACCTGTACGATGGTTTAGACGACATCGGGTTATGCTAAGAACTAACACATTTCTAGAGCCAAGCTTAAAGATAATTATGTCACTAACTCCAACCTTTATGGCGAACAAATCACCGGTAGCTCTCTTTTTTGCAAGAAATACTCTTCCAAATGCACCGCGGCTAATTGGTTTTATAATTTCAAAATCTTCTATTGATGTTCGATGCGTAGCATGTGGATTCAATGGGCTTGTCCGTAAGCTTCGCACTGTATCCTCATCTGCTGAGCTTTCTTCATCAGCCATGATATTAGATGAGTCTGCTTTTTCATCATCTATTAGTCCACAAAGTTCAATGTACTTCTCCCTGGATTTAAGAAACAATAAATTAGCCTGAATGAATTCGCTCTTTAATAGTAGTGACGAGCAAAACGCAAGAGATGTGAAAATTATTACTGCAGTAGCTTCTCTATGCGTCTTCCAAACGTCTCTACCACGAGGGCATCTGCCTTCCTATCCTGAATGACATACTTTAGTTCATCCAATTGCTCAATCATGAAGTCCAACGAACTGTATCCACATACATTTACATTTGCCACAGAGCGAGCAATCTGTAGCAACTTGTTAATCTGTCAACTCAAAGCAAAAAGTAAGGGTAAACGAGAGGTTGAATACACAGCAGAATAAAGTTAGAAGTAAATAAGATTCAGCTGGATTAAATATTATGAGTCCTTAGATATAGTTAGATGAGTATTGGCAGATGGTTTCTTCATTGGTTTATTTTGTTGATATGGAAAACGCTAGGCACGAAAGTCTATTAAATCAATGGCTATAACGTGAAGCAGAATCAGAAGTGAATAGTACAAAGACGAATAGAAAGTAGACATTTACCTGATGACAATTCTCAAGCTCTGTAATTGTTTTTCCACTACTTAGTAGTAAATCTACTTGGCTTTTCCTTGGTGTTGCCGGTGATGGTGGAGTCAAGCTTCCTGCTGATGAGGTCTTTGTTCCATTGGCCATAGACACTTTAGTCAAGACATCTTTTAGTTCATCGAAAGAGACTGTATTCTCTGAACGAGGAACACAATCAAGCATGTCAACTGATGTTCTGTGAGAGATTTCATCCATAATTTCATGTTTACTCGTCGATGATGTTGCACTATCAACAACTTCTTTCGGGGTTCCGCTGCTCTTTGGCGTCCATGACTCCAGAATTTTCTCTAGACTTTCAGCTACTCTTTCAAGTCTTAGGTTTACATTTATTCCCTTCAAGTCACATCTATCAGCGATTGTGCATATTCGAGAGTGCTCTTCTACATGTACAACTGGTATTTCAACTTCACAAATACGACAAATCATGATATTATCGTATGTCACACATTGATGATCCGCCCAGAACCCCCACAAAGCACTTCTGCTAGCGGATGCAGGCTGGCCTGATGGGCTGTGCAAGTTTTCAGCATCATCGCCATAAACTTTTGGTTGGATTTTGCTCTCCCCCTTACCCTTGGGAGTTGAATTAAGACTACGGTTTTTCTCGGCAGCAGATGGAAGCTTCTTCCAGGATGACATCCGGACATTGCTCGAAGCTGAATCAGTACTTCTAGCAGTATTTACTTCCAACGCATCAGCTCCACTGCTCTCATTCTGATCTAGATTTTGCTTTTCTTTTATCTTCTCGATTTCCTTCTCTTGTAGAAGGTCCTGTTGTCGGGCAATCTCTAACATCTGTTCTGGATAAACACCGAGATCACTTAGCTGGTGCATTCCCAGAATGTGGTCTTCCATATACCCACTCTCTTTACGAAATTGCACAAGCCTATTGCAACGAGTAAGGATAAAAAGAAGACGATTATGAGCTTGTTTGAGTCCTCCCATCGGTAGCTCCTGACGTTTATCATCTAGTTTCTGAACAATACCTTCACATTTCACCCAAAACTCACTAGCTGGCATGGTTGCACATTGTCGAGCCTCAACTAAAAGATCCTCTAGACCCACTCTTAGTTCTTTGTTAGATTCTGGTGTGCTTTCTAGAGTGGTCACTAAGTAGCCAGCAAAAACTCCTAAATCAGCATCAACATCTTCCTTTTGTTTATCAAATTTCGTTTTGATAGCCATCATAACCTCCTAATAAATCATATAACAGTTGCATCAATCAAATGAAGCAAACTAACACAAACTCATCAGAACTGAAAAGAATCAACAATACTAACCTCCATGTGACCAACTGCACGAGATCTCCACACAGGGAAAGGCCTCACACCTTTAGAATTAAGTTCATGAGAGAAGCTCTTGATGTCATGAGCTTTCTTTCTCCGCCCACTTGTGACACGCAATATCGCCTGAAACCGTGGAGACTGTGTCTCCTTAGGAACACCTCCACGAGGACTCTGCATGTGAAAACCAATTAGCTATAGGAATTTTTCCACGGCATTAAAAATACCATACCAAGAAGATATTCATTCACCTCTAAACCTGAATTGGGATTTGTAGGCACTCGTAGAGATTTTGATTGGCTCCACTGAACTTTTCTCCCTAAGAGAAAAACCAACAAATAAAGTCATCATCATTAGGATCCTGATCGTCTCTCTGATTTAATCCAAATGTAATAGACAAAAACTGAGCAAGTTTCTAATTAAGTCGAATTTCGGATTCGATGTTTCAAAATTCATAAAATCTTAAGTCGAGCCAACGAGATAATACCCTGATCGGGTTGATGAGGAGGAATAGGCCATCTCGCACGAGCATCAGCACGAGCATCAAACCTAGTTTTCTCCTTCGCAACTTCGTCATCACCCTGAGCCGACGAAAACCTTAAAGGAGACAGCGCCGGAGACGATTTCGTCTTTATATGGTTAAGACCTAATGAAGAAGGAGCAAGAATTTCTGGGGAATCGTGGCTCGTTGAACCTTCCGCAGCTAATCCTCGCGTCGCCTCCTCCGCCTTCCTCGGTTCATCTTCTTTCTGCGACGCCGGATGGCTGACAGAATTCGCAGGGATTTTCTTCAGGTCTTTCGCGTTGGTGGAGGTCGGGGTAGATACGGTGGTCGGTTGCGAATCCCGATCATTCTCAGGCGACGGTCCCGTCGATGATTTCTGCGGCATTTGTTAAAGATAAAAATCTCTGATAACCTCTCTCACAAAATTTTCTATAGAATCAATTGAATTTTCATATTTAAGTTCTTATTTTTTTGCTTTTGTTTCTGATTTTATCAAACCATAATATCATTAGACAGAAGCGGTTGCGAAAGATAAAGAAAGAGAAAGAGAGAAGAGAGAGAGACTGAGGTTTTCGCGGGAAGTGAGGGACTCTTTTTTTTTTTTTTAACTTCGTGAAGCAAATTCGCTCGATATCTGAGATTATTATTATTAATTCAAATCCAAAACAACGTGCTTCCAACAAAATGCATGTCTTTCCCATTTCTTATTTCTAGAAACCAAAAGAACCTCCGACTCAAAAAAAAATACGACCCAAAAACAAAAGAACTCAATCTTTCACTGTGGTTGACAATATGACTTGGTCTTGAGATATTTTTGGTTTAAATATATAATTTGTTATCCAACACGTTTATACTTTCGTAAACTCAAAATTAATAAATTTCCTGAAGTTAACTGTAGGAAATGTAATTTTCAGTTTGCTTTGGTCAATTCTATGTGGTATTATGCTGCTAAGGACTTATCGGATTCATCCGGAAAATAAAATCCGATTTCGGTTGATGTATGTTATAGGACCATGCTGATATGGGTTTTGTCTTATTAAAACTAATTGGGCTCCAAAGCCCATAGGACATCTGTTTATATTTTAGGGTTTTTGATGGTTTCCTCCCTTTCACTTAAACGCATCCGCCGCGCCGAAGAGTAGCTGAGCTTCGTTCGTCTCCCAGGTTTTCTTCACTTCATTTTTCACGTTTTATGTACATTTTCTTCGGAAGTTTTCGTTGTTGTAATCGATCTATTGATATGTTTGTGATTTTACAGAAGAAGAATCGAAAGAGGTGAAAAATATGGCGTATCAAGCAATGAAGCCTGCTAAAGCTGGTTTAGAAGAGCCACTCGAGCAAATTCATAAGATCAGGATCACTCTTTCCTCAAAGAACGTGAAAAACCTCGAGAAAGGTTTTTGATTCATGCCTTTTGAATTAGATAATCTATTCTTTTCGATTCATAATTCACTTTTGAGCTGCTCGTAATGTCCTGGAGAGAAAATTTTGAGGATTTAGTGTTCACTAGGTTTAAAGTAACTTAGAGAATTTTGACTGTTCAGTATATCATTAGGAAATGTATCAATTCATTGTGTTTATATTATTCTAATTAAGTTTTTGTTTTGTT
Organism: Lepidium africanum; assembly: GCA_900406405.1. NCBI lineage: Eukaryota > Viridiplantae > Streptophyta > Magnoliopsida > Brassicales > Brassicaceae > Lepidium > Lepidium africanum. The sequence continues at coordinate 121,876 of OVAX01000100.1, read as the reverse complement.
TCAATGATGATTATTCGATTGGATTCAAAGAGAAATCTTTAGATTTCTTAAACAGATACTAATCAATGTTTATATTGTGCTGTTGCTCCAAATAATATGTAGTGTGCACTGATTTGGTTCGTGGTGCCAAGGACAAGAGGCTCAGAGTGAAGGGACCAGTGAGAATGCCCACTAAGGTTCTTAACATCACTACCCGAAAGGCTCCTTGTGGAGAAGGTATAGTCTACATATCACAACTTTATTTTGCAATTGTGTGTTTATACATGTTTTCGTTTGTTTCTTCAGTTTCTGGAACATTCATGCAACCTTCATTAGCTTGATTAAACTAGATATTTAGATCTTGTTACGTAGAATTGTGCTAAATGCCTATCTTCAACCCAAAAAGCTCTCTCTACTCTATTTGCTGGGTTTGAGTCATGCCTTAATTCTTTAATTTTTAGAATAAAAGACTCGAGTTCTTTACACTTTCTTTAGTGTGATTGAACTCGACGCAGAGTAAATTGACGGATCTAGGTCTTTATGAACTTGTGTTCTGTTTTGTACTTTGGATTCTTCACGTGGCTGAAACTTAAAATCATTGTTTTGATACAGGAACCAATACATGGGACAGATTCGAACTTAGGGTTCACAAGCGAGTGATTGATCTCTTCAGCTCTCCTGATGTGGTCAAGCAAATCACGTCAATCACCATTGAACCTGGTGTTGAGGTTGAGGTCACCATCGCCGACTCTTAGATTTCAAACCGTCTTCGGTTTTGCTTTTTTTTTTTCTTGTCCGCAAAATTTTCTTTTAAGACTGGATTTGAGCCTACACTTGTGCCTCTTCAATTAAGTTCTATCATCCTATGCTTTATTGTGTAATGAAACGAAAGTTTTCTTAGTTGAAGAGATTTTGAATGTTGAATTAATAGTCACGCTCTCGACAATCAAATGAAGATTATTCGTTATGATATAATACTTGACTAGGTAGCAAACTAAACCAGAAATGATTACACTTGCGAGATGTATTAGGAAGCTTGGGAAGATTAAAATTGTTGAAACATTTTTGAAATGTGCTCGTTAATTCTCAAGGACATAACTTTTTAATCGTTTAACATGACACACAAGTCTGTTTCAAAATACACATCTATTCTAGTGGTCCTTGGTCTTGCTATCATGAACCATCTCTTCAGCATCTTCAAACCTCTGATCATTGATTTGGAGCTGCAATGTGAATACACGAGACATGAAACAACGAATATTACAAAAAGTAAAAGCAAGAAATTGAATAATGAACACATGTTATTACCTCAAGCATAGGCTGAGCAAGACCTTCATCTCCAGTGGAATGACCAATTACACTCGTCGGACTCTCAGATATTTGCCATTCTGCATCTTCATCTGCTGTAAACACAAAAAACAATCATGTTTCTTCGTATCATTCGAGATGAACATCCATTGATCGCATACACATAAAAACATTTACCTCCACGAACATCCATTTGATCGGCACTGAACACCCAGTTATGTCCGTTTTCTTCTTCTTCTTCTGAAAGTAACGATTAAACAAGAATGTAAATGGCTACGGAACCAAAGATAATCCATTAAACAATAGTCATAAAGCTGTGTCTTTATGTTACCTTCAATTGGTTCTGGATTCAACTCGGCACACTCACAAAATACATCAAATAGAGTATCCACTTTCACATGACCATACAAAAAAGGTGTGTGGGTTTAGTATCCGAGACACTCTTATATGAAATGAAACAAGAAAATACGTCCTAGCCCTATCAGATAGGGCTGAAGATTGATGTACAAAAACTCACATTGGCTAGGGTCTGAAGGAACAAGCCTCATCTCTCTGATCTTTGATAAGTCCAAAATTTCGGTGGATTCTGTATCAGACTCATCATCTTCATCTTCTACAACTTCAATCTTCAAAATACAAGCATAAACTTAAAAGAAGAAAAAAGGAACAAAAATTGGAACCACACAGCAGTAAGAAGAACTTAATCACGCACATCTCAAATCCAATCAGAGTGTGTAAGTCATTTTCTAAAATGACAGCAATAACAACATACCACAAGCACTGAAAAACATCAAACTCTATTTTCAGTATTTTTTTTTTCCTAGAATCTAGCTACAACCGACAAAAACAATATAACTATATATATTACCTAGCAATTCTAGCCCAGATTATAACTACAATCAACAAGAACAACATGACTCTACATATTACATAGCAATTCTAGAAAAATCCAAACATTGTCCATTTGTTTCAAAGAAGATTTTGACCACAACTGAATTCGTTTTCACACAAATCTTTCAGATATCCAAATACCTGAGTATATATACAAGGAGATGAATAAGCCTCAGGGTCTCTAGAAACAGCATGAAGCGATATTAATAAGAAATCAACGGCATAACCTTTTGCCATGTCAACATCGCTCAACCAAATTAATTTCCTGAAATGATAACATGACAATCATATGTCCGCAAGCTAGGACACTTGTCTCAATGGAGAAGGAGTAAATTCGAGTACAATTTTCACCTGGAAGTAATGTAGAGAGTTCCGGGAGATTCAGCAGGACGGTTTCCAAGAACGACGGCGACGGAAGGCTGAACTTGCATAAGTTCCTCGCCGTTAGGTTCATCCAGAACCGGTTTTCCGGAGCCATCTCCGGCTCTAAGCGTAAACTCTCTTAGACCAGCCACCATGTTTCCCGATCACAAAGAAACAACACAGATTTCTTGTCAGGGTTTTTCTTAGGGTTTTCTCAAAGAAAATCAATTGTTCTGTTTACTGATGAAGAACATTACCGGGCTTTTTATAAATGGGCTTCATTTAAAAATCAGTAAATGGGCTATTAGTCTCTTTCTGAAAACTAGGGTCTCGTGGTTTATGTCGACGAGGAATTATTTTTCTTCAATAATATAAGATCACTGAATGTAATCTTTCATGTTTGTTTTTTTTTTCACTGAAGATCGTTTTAATGTTTGATTGACTACAATTCTTTCGAATAACTTTATATATGAAAAAATGTTATTTTCTTTAAGAGTGATGAGGTGTGGAGATGATAACGATGGATGATAAGGAAGCCATGGGGTGATCATGGGGATAGGGGAAGGTTATGGGTCATTTCCAGATTGTGACAATGCATAACATTTTTATAATGAGATATACTTGGAAAAATGAAAAACTACAAATTGAATTGTTCATTTGGTTGAGAATCTATCTTATTCTCTTTTTCTACTAGACGTTTAGATGACAAGAATTATTGACAAAAAAAAAAGTTTAGATGACAAGAATTCAAACCTCACATCGAAAATTATTCTGAATCTAAATTTGAGATTCTCTCTGTTATTAAAAAATAACAGTCAATAAATGTCTACTTCGAAGAACAATTTATACGTGTACATGTTTTTTGAGCAATATTGTATATAAGACAGCTATATGTACGTTAGCATCAGTGTATAGATACACATACACACCTTATTTAAAACAATTTATACATTTATTTTAATTATTTCAGATGCCATCTTCATACCATGCATGTGCATCTTTGAATATTTTTGTTTCGCAAACATCCAAAATCTAAAGAATAACAATGCGTGTACATATGCTCCAAGAAAAATGTAGTATCCAAAATTAAAGAGAATTTTTAAGCAAAACACATATTTTTATATATACACTTACATAAAAGTCATTTACTTAAAACAAAAGACTTTCTTCACTCTTCTCACCACACATAAACCAATCAAAACTTCTTTAATTACTTATACAAATTAACTAATATTCTTCTTACTCTTTCACTCGTCTGAAAACCATATCACAGAGGTGATTTTGCTCTAAAAGTACCTCATAATAAATTTGATTTAAGCTTCAATAATGGCTTCTCCTCGTGGAACCCTAACCCTAAACACATGTTCCTCTCCAGTGCACTTATCAATCTTCACAACCCAACGACTCTTCCTCACACGTTCATGTTGATTATTGTTCATTATCATCTTCTGATTATCGTTGACTCTCGTCACAAGCAACCCTTCTCCTATTGGCAAAAACTGCGTTTTCCTCCCATCGCTAAACCTCCACGAACCTCTCGAAAACGCGTTGTAACCAACCACAACGGCTACACAGCCGGTTCTTGCGTTTTCTTCATGGTGATTAAGTATCTTCTTAACAATCTCTTGGTGATTCTCGAGGTTACAATCTACGAGAACGAAATCAGCTTCTCCGAATTGATCATTGACTAGAGTATCGTCGTTAGGTTCTCCGACTAAGAATTGTATTTGATGAAGTTCTGATGGTTCCAACATTTTCTTTGATATGATTAGTTCTTCAATGCCACGTAAAACGCATACTACTTGACCGCGCGTTTGGTTAGCCGCTGCGATTAGGGCAACGAGTATGTCCGCGTTTGCTGCTCCGGCGCAAGCCACCGCGATCTTTCTAGCGTTATTGCCGGCGGCTAGAGCTGAGATGAATTCGGCCACGTTTGGTTCTTTTGTTCTTTGATCCTGAAATTTCATATAGAGATACGTCAAAATGTGAAATTAATTCAAGTCAAATTAATTAGTCTTTTAACTTCGATCCACAAAACACAGAATAAATTAAAAAGAACCGGTTAAATTTGTTTCAAACATGTATCTTATTCGGACATATGTAAAATGTAATAAGAAATATACTCTTACCATTTTCAACGTAGTAAGATAGGCTTTAGTAGCATTTTCAGCAGACCAAAACGCCATTTTTCTTATAAGATAGAGTCTTAGAAAGGAAATCTGATTTCTCTGAGTCTTGATCTTGCTTAGAACTTTTTTGATGTTGTTGATGATTTTTTTGGGTTTTGAGACGAAGGCTCTTTATTTATATATGGGGAGATTTGTGAGTGGGACAAGATTCAAACAGGCTGGTCCAGTTTGATGAATATTTTGTTTATTGAATATAAAGAAACGGAGAAAAGTAAACAAATTTGGTCAAGTTGTAACAGTATTCTACATGCGTAATCAATATTTTGTATCTAATTATATATACAAAATGCGAGTTGTCTCACTGTCGAGAGATTAGCTCTTGTCATTGTTCGTGTTCCTTTTCCTTAAAATCTTTCAATTGAATTAGACTATGTTCAAGGTTCTTCATAGTGGCCATTTAATAATTAATTTGCCACTTTGTAAAGCATCCACTTCTTAATTATAATTACAAAAAACTATATTGAAAAAAAGTGAATGAAAAGAGTAACAACATGTATAAAACTAATAATTTCGAAATTTTTGTCGTTATACAAATGTGTGTTAATGAATTTGTGTTACTAATTTTGTAAACATTGTGTTGCTAATTTTGTTAGTAACTATATGTATTATTTGTAACAAAGAAATACAAACATAAGCAACATCATTGCGTAGATATTAATCATTATTAGATGTTAGAACATGTATAACACATACATACTTAGGAACACATACATATTAATTAAGTAATATAATTGATATGTTTTGATACTCTTTTTTCATAATAATATGCTTAGATAGTTTGAAAGCTAACTACACTGTTATGATTAATTTACCAAGTGATTCTTTGTTTAATGGCTTTCTGTAACAAAGAAATCATGAGTTTAAGTTCACTTGAGAAGGATCTGTTTTCCAAATGAGAGTTACTCCCTCTGTTTTTTTATAATTGATGTTTTAGGTTTTTCACACATATTAAAAAATCATTAATTATTTTATTTTTTTCTAAACAAAATATAGTTTATCACAAATTCCAAAATAGTTTAACCAATCACAAATCAATCTGCAGAATTTAAAGAGTCAAAAATACCTAAAGTGCAATAAATTTTGCATAGAAATCTTAAAACATCCACTAAAAAAATTCAAATTTTTTTTCTAAAACATCAACTAATAAAGAACAGAGGAAGTATATTATATGGTTTGGATCTCATCCTGAAGCGATGTACGAGCCTCGGCCCAGAATTTTGTAGTCATAAAAAATTGATTAATTTAACTAAATAGAAGGAAAACAAGAATTTGAATTATAAGAACAAAAAATGAGCTGTAGTGTCTAGTGCAGCAGGGGCAATGGAGATCTCAATGAGACTAAAAAAATTAAAAAATAGTGCAACAAAGAAGAAAACTGAGATTGATACACATCTTAGGGACATGGAGAACATGGGTCCATGTTTGTTCTGACAACAAGCCTACAGTTTTTCTTTCAAGATTAGATTCTCGATTTCCATAAAACTAATTAGCTTGAATGTACGGTTTAGATGAATGGATATATGTTTATAACGTTCTTGATTGTACAATCTAGTGACCGTCCTCTATTGTACGGGTTTCCGTGAAGCTTCATTAAACTTAATCTAATTATGCATTAATCATTGTGCTTACCAAGACTCATAATTTAAGTAATGTTAAGTTTTATATATAATTATAAGTAATGTATATCTTGGTTCAGGCCAAGCATCGGATTAATCATGTTATTTTGTATTGAAAATAATCAGGACGCATTTAAAAATAATCTCATATATCAAAGTTCGGACATTTAGATATCAAACATCTAAATTTAAGAAGATTTAAATTTTCAACAACATATCGGAATTTCACATCATTCAAATAATTATAGAGCCGACTAACTTAAAAGGCAGTTTAAATTTCAAACGGAAATCAAATCCATTAATCCATATTTACAAAATAATTTGAAAGTGGTGATTGATACTAATGAGATGCAGTTTCCAAAAAAGATTGTGAAGGATGCGTTGAATCTAAAAGCAGAAAGAGCCATAGTGTCCCATGCTGATAGATATGATTCATAAGAACATGTTAGATGAGTTTCGTGTTTTATTGAGACATAATATTGCAATTGATGAAGATATATCATTGCACGATGTTTCTTCCACTTGAACTAGTTTCCTGCATCTGTCATTATAATTGCTTTATAAACCCTATCAAGATAACGGTATTGAAGCTCAAGTCGGCCAGACCGAACTGGTCCTAAAGTCAGAAAAGATTTCGATCTAATTCAAATTTTAATTTAGTGTTAAGATATTGTGGTCCAAGTACAACTCCAAACTATTTCTATTGGTTGATTTTGAAGACGTAGATCATGACAACAAATTGGAAAATATTTAACATGAATTGAGGAAAACTAATGGCTAAAAAATATTCATAAATTCCTTGGAAATAATATTAAGATGGTAAAAATGTAGGTGTTTAAATTAAAATAGCATAAATTTTGAAATACGTGTACGTGTAGTGTAATTGGACTTGGATGCATGCACTATACAAGACAATTTACACCCTTAAAAAATGTTCAATTCGTAGACTCAACAGTCTATATCGTCACGATATATTTTTAAAATATCTACGGGAAATATATATATATATATATATATATATATATTAAGTATATTAAAATGATTCAAAGATTCGGATAAAAAATGGATTATTGAATGAATTTGGTTGATAAAAAAATCAAATTAAAAATAAAGTGAACGTGGGATTGGGATAACATTGAGGAGACAAGGATAGAGAACAGTGAGTGGCTAGAGATTCTGCTTCGACCATTCCAGGAGACATCATCTTTTATTAGTGTTTTTTATTTTATGGGTGGTTCTTTGTCTTTTTTTTTAAATGGTTTCATGGGTGTACTGAATGAAATGTATATAGACGTAAAAGTTACTACTATAAAATTAAACCAACCATTTGTATAAAAACAGACCATACTTTTTAGTTTTGTTTTACAAAAATAACACCTTTTGTTTTGTTTTTTTTTTTTTGTAAATTGGAAAAATAACACCTTTTATTAATTCCGAAAACAACAATACAAAAGACAGTAGGATATATTTTTAAAACATTGAAGAGCGACGAGTTATTCTAATTCGGAAAAAAACATTAAAGAACAATCCTTAGATAATTTTGTCTTAACTTTTCTTTTGGGTATTAACAAACAGAAATTTCAGATATAATATCTTTTAAGTACATAAAATATAAATCTGTATAAATATTTGAAAACGAGGATTCTATAAAAACATTGATGGGTCTTAAAATTATTTCAACCTCAATAGGTTGGGCTGGCCATTGATAAAAAGTTTAAGAGCAAAAAACAAAACCAAAAGCCTACACATCTTACTATTCAATCAAACAAAAGCATAGTACCAGCTTTGACACTCTCCAAGTAGAAACACAGGAGACAAAACAAACAATCCCATCTTGATATTATCATTGATGGAATCTGGTCCTTGTCAAATCTAAGGGAGGATATTACGACGACGACGCGGGGTTTCGCGTTTGACATACATCTTCTCCACATCGTTGAGTGGTCGACTTGATCCATCTGGTAGACTCATAAACTTCCAGCCACCTCCGGATCCACGTTTGCCCTTTGCCCCTAATTTCTCAACCGTGATTTTCCATCCTTCTGATGAACGTCTTCTACTGTATTTGTGGCATTTCACTTCTCCTCTCCACTGGTTTAGATAGAGAGCAAAAGAAGATGATTACTTTTAACATCACCAAGGAAAATTGACCCAAAGAATGCTCTAACAACTCAACAAAGATACACGCAGGGAAGCTCATACCATATACCGATTAAACGGCCTTATCAAACAGAAGCATGCTGCAATGCCATTTTCCACTTTCATTCTTTCTAAGGGAAATTTAAAGATTTGGCATTCAATGTTGACTTCGCAAACTATCAGAGTTTAAGCAGAGGTATCCAAAATTCCATCTAGTCATAGTGCTTAACAATCTCAATCAACCAAACCACAGGAACCTCTAAACTTTTAATCTGTTTATAAATAAGCTTTTCTTTCTAAGTTGCAAGTAGGTCACTTGATGTCTTGACAGACCAACTGTGGTATGGTTTGCTAAGTCAATGCATACTCAAGGGGGTCAAAGAAGAAACTTACTTTCATTTTATTGAACTCAAACCTTCGGACAAATTCTTCATAAAGCATGTCATCCTCTTTTTTTGAGATCTCATAATGGACTTCATCCATATCTTTGATTGTACCATCCCATCCTTCTGGCATGACTTTGAAGTCAGGCTTGTAATTAAGTGAGGCCACATGAAATTCCCGGTCATGCGAAATGAAAAACCTGCAGAAGGTACAAGTGTTAGATGAGAGCCTGAGAAAGACGAGACCACATATTCAGCAATATATCCGAGTTTGTGTCATGATCTTTCACTAGCAATTCTTTTGACATCACTACCTTAATTTGAAAAGATGGCAAAAGCGAATATATAATTCCAGTGAGAAGGCTAAATAAAAGTGAGCACACACAGACAGTCAGAATAAGATAGTTTTCATGTTAAGTAGCTTACTCAGGGCATTCATCAAGTAAACGATCAACAGAATCATCCAAGGGACGACCAAGCTTTCTCTCTTCTTCTTCTTCATCTTCTTTAAGAAAAAGAATGGCGTGAACACGCTGCCTCATGATCCTGTAATCCTTGGCAAGCCTCTCAATGGTATACACCTCAGGATTCTCTTTGTGCAATCTGTACATCTCAGTCTTCTCGGAGTCTTTGAGATACGACCCTCTAGCTCCAGGCTCTTTCACTTGCTTCAACAACACATTCATTTCTCTCATTTTCTGATCAATACCATCAACAAAAGCCCAGCTATGCCTATTATCTTGCTCAATCTCTTTGATCATATCATCATACTCATTCATTTGATTAACCAAAGCAACTTCCTTGGGACTCAATTTGCTCATTACATCACCAGAATCAGAAGCGGCACTCTCAAAAGAAGGATTTTCCGCGTTCTTCTGACGACCAATGGAGACACCATCGAAATGCTCTTTGGTTAAACCAGTCGACCACATTGTTTTATTGGGATCCCAATCAAGATCGTTAGATCTTGTACCACCAAACGATCCTCCCGTAGCAATATCCCAACCATTATCGTCCCTTCCAACTCCATCAGATCCTGATTTTCCGGATAAAGCTCGATTCGTCGAGGATTGGATGATTTTTGATGAAGCGGGAACGTTTTCAATCAGAACCCCATACACTCTCGTGCTAGGGTTAAGGCAAACCGAGGACAAACGGGAAATGATCCTACTAAGGTTATACATTTCTCGTTACGGATCAATCCAACTTTGAATCGCACGAACGCTGAAACAAAATCAACCCAGAAGATCTATCAACTAATCAGTCAAAAACTGAAACACAAACACACAGAAAGCGTTCAATTTTTTTGGAACCTGTAGATTGAAGAGATAGCGGTTCCTTAGTTTATGATGAAGATGAGAAATCGAAACTCCGATTAACCGGAATCAGTGCCGGGAAGAGTGCTACGATAAAGACCAACGGAGGCCACTAGCGACTGCGCTAAGGAAAAAGGAAAGGGTTTTAGAATTTGCAAGAGTTTATATTTATGATTTAGCTCCCTGTATTCCCTTTCTTATTACAAATATCACCTCATAGTTTTATCTCTTCTATATACTTCACTTCCTCCGTACACGTTTTATATGTTGACAATTTAAACCCGCATCCGATTGAAACTTTTATAGAATGTCAGTGTCTTTGAAACAAATATGATAACACACTTTTGCAATTGAACAAGATCTTTGACTTGAAGCAAAACCTTTAGAGAATTTAGTTTCTCAGTTGTGTATAACAATTTGTTTCTAATGAATCTAATATTGATGATCATGCATGAATACGAGCCATATGACCCAAGTCATAGTAAAGTTTTTTCCCAAAATAACTTCAACAATAAGAACATCGTTTAATCTATCGTTTCGACATAATTAAATCTAAACCCATCACAAAATCATATATCCTAAAAATTAGGAAACACACAGAGAGATAGAAAAATTAAACTCACATAACTAAAACATACCTCTAGAAGTAAAAAATAAAACCCAAAAGAGAAGCATCATTTTCCACTTTCCACTTTAAATTCCCTTACTTTCTACACAAGAAAACTTTGTGACCTTAACCCGAGAATTACTCAACCACTATGAGATTGGCTCCTAGTATCGCCGGAATCATCATCAACACCATCCTCGTCATCATCATCTTCTTCTTTGTTAGAACCGGTGTTCATATTTCCGTATCCCTGAAAGGGCGTTGTGAAATTGTTCATAGCTGAATTGTTGTTAAGGAAAGAAGGCGGCATATGGGCCATCGGTCTCACTAAACCACCACCATAAGGCTGTTGTTTCGGCTCCTCTGTGGTGGCTACCACTGGAGGAGTGGAATTAACGGTGGTTATGGTGAAAGTAGGAGGTTGTTGTTGCGGTTGTGGTGGAGCAAAAGTCTCCATGACTCGAGGTTTCTTCTTCTGATTTTGTTCTGCTTGATGCATCACAATGAAACTTCCCATTACCACCTGTCAAATTTAAGACCTTTTTTAAAAAAATTCTGCAAAAATATGTTTTAATTAATCTTGAATGACAAAAGGACTTAATTGTGCACCTGGACAGGACCAGCTGCTATAAGCATACCAGCAAGACCACCGCCGATGATTTTGCCATTAGGTCCAGCTAAAGAGATACTCATACCACCGGAACGACCTTTTGTTCCTCCGTTTTCAGTAGGCATAAAGGATCCTGTTAGCGACAGTATCTCAAATCGACCCTAACAAAAAACAACATTTGACTTCAGAAACCATTCAAGAATATCGTAGAATATATAAAGATAGCTTTAAAATTATCTGATTAAATGTTGATTTGGTTACCTCATATGTAAGAGTGCCACCTGAAGTTGTAGGTTGACGGAGAGTGACATTAGAGATCGAACCAGTTGCAGAGAGAATGCAGATAGCTCGAGATCCTTGTTGCGAGTAAGGCATAACCTTCATTGTTACATCCTGATAAAAATAAAGAATTCTCAAACAAAGTCGGAAAAAATCCAATATCAAAAACCTTTTATTGCAAGAACGCTTATCCTCTTTAGGGAATTCATTACCTCACCGGCATTGACAGTAAATTGGTGGGTTGTAAAATTTGCACCCATGTAGTATGAGAGTCCAGGAGGAGCTGCTAAAAGAGATAAACAAACAGAATTAGACTAAGTTATTAAATCAATCGTGAATGTAAAAAACTCATACTCAAGCAACTCATAACAAAAGTTTAAGCTTAAGACCATAAACAGTGGGTGTTTAATGCGATGAAAAGTCAGCAACTTGCAAGAACCTCTAAACATCTTTTTATACACACAGTAATTAGAACAGGATTAAACCAGGTAATAAGAAATTTGCTAACAACTTAATCTAGAAACCAATCTTCCAAGATAAAAGGAAGAGACAGAATCTGTGTCTCTTTTATTTAGTTTGTTATTTTTTAAAAATCTCCTTTTAACGTCTGTATTGTTTGGTCAGCATCATCAGATTCCCTTTCCCTGTCTCTAACTGGTCTGATAAGTGTAGCTTCTTCAGACAAAAGGGGTACCCAGCAATATCCAGTTATGTTGGTCCCACTTCCCAACATCTCAAAAAAAAAAATCCACTCTAAAAATTAACAGATACCCCAAAACCCAGATCGGATCAGATCTGATTTGTCTCACTGAAACCAATGCAAACAGTCAAAGATTTTTACCTGGGCTTTCGTAGTCAAGTTTGTGAGACTTTTTGACGAATCCAATAGGCTGTGGCTGTTGCTGAGCTTTGCCTCGTTTCCAATTGGAATGATTATGATAATTTCCAGACAATGGAATCGAAGATGAGATTGGAGTTGGAGAAAGAGCTGGTCTCGATGCCCTAGGGTTTAGACTTCCATCTGGAGCGTATTTCCTCGGCCTTCCTCTCTTCTTTTTCGTCGGATCTGGTCCCGTCGCTGCGTCTGAGCCAGGAGTCACAGAAGCAGTAGCCGGAGGCGGAGGAGACACAACCGTCGTGGGTCCCACGAATTGGAGAAAGTTAGGGTTTTGTTGAACCTCTGTTGTTCTTGAAACCAAAGCTTCATTCTCCTTACCTGTTATGACCCCACTTGGACTCATTCCACCTTTCTCCTCCATTTTTCTTATTCCCACAAAATTCTCAAAATTGTTTGACTCCTGAATTCACCAAAATTTGATCCCAAAAAAAAAAACAAATTAATTGAGATTTTTTAGTTCGATGAAAAAGATGAAGAAGAAGAAGAAGCAAAGGTTTCACTTCTTTTTGTATCAACTGAGAACCAAAAACAAAAAACATATTACAAGTTGGATTAGAGATAAAAGAGCTCAAAAGGATCAAAGATCAAAGCAGAGAAATTTGATTCGCAGTGTTTAGATTTGCTTTTGCTTACTTTTTGTTCAACAATTCTGCAGCTGAAAACCACCAACACTGTAGCAGAGAAATGCCAGAGCTCTTTCAATGGAGATTAAAACTTAATCTCAACGGATATTAGCAAGTAAAAAATCCCCCAACAAATTACATGCAATATCCCCAATTTTTTCCCCAAAGAATGAATATAGGGTTTTTGCAAAGGAAAAAAAAGGTACCTAAATAAAATAAATGGAAAATTTTCAGGAAAAGAAATGATAATATATAAAATAAAATATCATGTAGACAGTTGTATTATTTAATACAAATATTATGGATTTAATTAGTTCAAAATCGATATAATAATTACAAAAATCAAAGTATTGATTTTGGTTTAGGAAAAGATCCACGTCCGTCTTGGAAATTTAATATTTCTAATTAAATAAAGGAAATAATGAGAAAAAATTTAAAGTGAAATTTCAAAAAAAGAAGACAAAAATAAAAGAATACCAACTTCTGACAATCTCCTTTGTCTTTTTCCAGTTAATCACTTTTGAAGTAACGTTGACCAAAGAAAACTGCTTTGAAAATCTACTAAGACCAATTAATTTCCAAGCTAAGCTAAAATTTAAATTAATTACTTGAAGAACTGAAATCAACTAAGCGTCAAAGTTGATATATGAAATCTAAAAAAAAGAGTCTTATACTGTAGATTACGATGACTCCAAAGTTATTAAAAAGTTGATAGGAAAAATTTGACATATTGATTTTTGGGGCAAGTACATTGGTCGGTCAAAGTCAAACTATTCTTTCCACAACATAATCAGTGTACACACTTGGATCCTGAGTTTGACAGATCATAAATACAAATGATACAAAAATCATTGAATAAGCAGGTTTAGCATTTGACGAAACTGTCTCTCTCTCTGATATCTTGTCTCTATGGCTGCAAAACCCAAATAAACCCCATTGAAGTAGAACAACACTTGTAAAGAATCTTTTGTGTGTGTAAGAAAGTAAATACACTGATTTTTCTAAGTCACCTTTGCTCAATCTTTCAGCCATAGCGTGATTGAGGAGTTATAGATTTTGCTGAGCGAGGCGAATCAGTTCGAGGCGATGTTGCAAATCTCTTGTTAGTTAATACTTTAAGACCCTTTTTGGCGCTTTGAGGCTTTGTAACACTTGCTTTCTCTTGCTCGGATGTTGTCACTTGACCCTGAAGTTTCTTCAGATCCTAAAAACACCAAGTTTCCAACAAGCTTAGTTCTAGGTGATTCTTTGAAGAATAGAAGATTGATGTAAAAGAGTTGTAGCTTATTGATTACCCTTTTTCTGCGACGTTCTTGTTCTTTCTCTTCTCTCACTTCTAAATATTCTTCAAGCATCGAGATTAAACGATTCTGAAATAAGGAAATGGAAAAGAAGATCAGTGAAGTTTGATCAGAGAAACCAGAAGAGAGGGTTTTGTTTGATGGAAGAAGATCATACACCATCAAAGAGAAACTCAGCTTCCTTCTCTGATTCCCAAATTGTAATCTTGGTAAGTAATGCTTCAACCATAGCTAAAAACAATGAAAGAGATTATCAGTAAGATAAAAAGTCACAAAAATAACAATCTGAGAACTTTTTGGGATCCTCTATATGAAACCTGGAAGTTTATTAACGAGTGAGCGAGCTTTCTCTGCACGTTTGAGGATTAAATGAGATCCTTTTCCAGCGTTGTATCGATTTTCATCCTATACAAACAAAAAAATATATAAAATCAGTAACCACAGAATGTAATAACTGAGTCTTTAATGGACTAACCTGATTATACTCTTCAAGCCAATGCTCTTCCTCACAAGCATTTAACCATTTCTCAGTTTTTTCAAGAATTTCTTTTTTGCTTAGAGCTTCCTCTTTCACTTTCCCAGCTCGGTACTCTATCTGTTCTAGTATGTATTCAGGGTTCACATCTCCTGATTCGATGGCTTTAATTACATTCTCAACCGCTACATCTTGCTCGTCAAGAACAATATGTGTTCTTCTGCATATCTCTTCAAGTTCTAACCTTTTCTTTAGAACAAGTTCTTTCATTTTCCTCCATTTCAACTCCTCCAACCGACACAGTTCTGCTTTAACCTTTAAACATTGAGGAAATTCATCAATGAACATATATCTTAGAAAGTAGTCGATTTAAAGTTGTTGTGAATGTACCTCTTGTAGCATATCTAAAGAAAGACTATTGGGTTTAGTTATTTCAGAATCAGTAGCAGCTATATTACATGAAACATGAAAGAACTTTTGCTGTTCTTCAGCTGGTGTATCCATTAGGTTCCAATACTCAAGCATCGTCGTTGCAAGATCTTGAAGCTGCAATCAGTAGAAGACCTATATATATAAAAGAACAAAGAGCACACTTTTCGAGATTACACTTAAGAAGATTGAACTGACTTCTTGCATTCTCTGTATCTTTGTCTCATGCCATTGTTTAACTGATGAAGATAACTTATTAAGTGTATCATTGCTTATACTCCTCGAACCTTCAGATTCTACTAAACTTCGGTGAATCTTGATAACAGTTTCTCGGAAATTTAAACCGAGAACAGAACAGAGCGATTCGAGTGTCCGTAGATGATCTTGAATCTGTTTCATCCGGTTTCTCTGAGCAAAAACCAGTAAGAAATTATTAGTTGACTTATTGATCAAGAAATGAAATCAAATATAAGGTAATTTATAAAAGTTTAAAGAAAACCTTCTGTTCTTGAAGTGTGTAAAGCTCTCTGTGTAACTGTTCAAGCTTTCTAAGAGATAAATCGGTTTCATAATTCGAGAAATCAGAAGAACAAGGCTCTGCAGATTCTCCATTAATCTCATCTCTTACACATCTTATATCTTCAATCACTTGAATAAACTGATTCGTCCTCTCTGACTTTCTTTTTTCCATATCTTCAAGTTTCTGAAGAATTTTTCCTAACTCTTCTTTCAAGCTTCTCCCACTTTGTTGATCAGATTGATGTTGTCTTCCAAGAATAGGTGGCTCTTCCATTGCAGAACATATAGCAATAACTTTTGCTTCTAAATCAGCAATCTCTTGTCTTAACTTATCCCTCTCTTCTTTAACCAATTTAATTTTTTTACCATACACTTCTCGGCATTCGTCTTCGATCTCAATCAAAATGTTCTTCCTTTCGGTTTCAGTTTTTCCAACCTCGTCCCATATGATCTGCAATCAAAAACAGAATCAATTTGAAAACCCTGTTTTTTCTTAAACACCCTTTGCTTGGAGTTGAAGCAATCACAAACCTCAAGTTCTTGCCGAAGAGATTCACAAGTTGATTCGATTTGAGTTTTAGACATTTTTCTATCTCCAAACTCTGCAAATACATTCAAAATTCTTCCACATCGTTATCTTATTCTATCCATGGTTGTTTTTCACAATAGGTGATTTTTTTGTTGTTGTCTCCCGTTATATTCTCAAGCCATAACAAATTCTGAAACTTTCAATCTTAGAAACACACATAAATTTAAAAACTTTAGGGCAAGATTCATCGTAATTGCTGAAACTGAAGACCTTAATATTCTATGAAATTTTCCTGGAAAATGGACGAGATTTACCTCGGATTAAAGGATACATCCCTTGATTATTCCTTGAAACAAAATTTGGATAGAAATTAAGAAACAGGAAAAAAAAATTATCTAGTCAAAATAAAATTACAGGTAAGTCGTTAAAGAAAAAAGAAATCCAGGCTTGAGAGAGACTTCTGTTGAAAGAAAAACAACGACCGTTGAGAGAACATTTTTTTTGTATATTTGTTTTCTGACCCCTTATCTTTTCAATCTAATATAAGAGCCCGTTTCATTTTTTAGTTAATACATTTACAATGGTCAAACTAAAAGACATACCATTTACATGGTCAATAGACATAAAATCATTAACTTTATTTTATATCTTAAAATATAAATTTTAAACCGTGTTTTTTTTATAGATATTTTGTACAGTTGATGATAAGGCACGTGTCCCGTACTGTTGTTAATAATTTGTTGATCATTTACATGAACATTATTCGTTGTTGGCTCAGTTGGTTGTTACATACCTTTTAGTAACCAGTTTGATCCCATTTCTCTTATTTTATCATTGACTTTTTTATATCATTTTTTTGTTTTTGCTAGGTTTTCTTTTTTTTTATGTACATGTAGTCATATCTCATGTTCTTTTTATTTCATCATTCTAATCTTACACTGTCTGTTTTGGTTGGGTTACAGTTAAATTTTTTTATTTTCTTTTAAATATGATGTTTAGAATATTTTTATAAAACAGAAAAAATGAAAATTTAGTTGTCAAATATATATCTAAAACTATTATTTACAAAGCACTATTGAATAATATCGTACATGCTATAAATAATATAAAATATTTCTTTTATGATTATTGTTATTATTATGTGCCCCATGCAAATATATATTTTGGATACACCACTGGTTACAATAACTTAGTTGAAAAAAATATATTTACGATGACTTTTTTTCTAGTATTTATTATATATCTATTGACGGAAAAGATCAATGTAAGTTTGGTAATGAATACGTGTGTAAAAAAAGAATTGGTGTTATGGTTAAAAATTAAAGTTGGGTGTATTTTGTGCATATCCAAAACTAAAGAACCAAATTGAAAATACAAAAAAAAAAAATTGTGAGCTGTACAATAGAAGTCGTTTCACATCCGCGCCAACTGAATTTGGGCCGTTACTTTTCTCTCCCTCTCTCTCATTTGCTCTTAATTTTCTGGAGAAAATTTTCAGAGATTTAATTCGTGGAAGAGGAGAGAGGGAGAGATAAGGAGGTCACCTATTCGGTTGACGCTAAACTCCCCCACTCGATTCCCTCGACTGAGATTGGAATCCTCGTGGAATCGATAATGATCCTGGAATCAATAGCTGGGGAAGAAGATTTCCAATTCGATATTGATTTTGAATTCGACGCACCTAAATTCTACGATTTCTCCAGACCAGAGCTTGATTTTGAAACAGAAGAAATCGAATCTTGGTTCCAATTCTCTGGAAACTATCCTCCTTCGCGTAAGACTCGCACATAATTTTTCCCCTTTTACATCCTTAATCAAATACGTTAGTGGCCAAAGTTTCTGTTTATTACAATGATTTGTCTTGTGTTTTTTTTTTTTTAAATCTTCAAGTCTGTTAGTTTTATTTATGGTTTGTCTGATTTTCTCAGCTTTTAGCCCAAAGTTCAGTTGGAAATTTGAGCCAATTGAGCCAATCACCATCTCAGAATCTAAGCCTGTCGAGATCTCAATCAAATCCGCGGATACCGGTTTCGATCCTAAAGATAAATACAATGGTAATGGTTCCTTGCTTCATCTCAATTGTTTGAAGAGCTTTGTTTATTTGTTGTATTGTTCAGGGTTTATATATTATAACCAAACCGTTAAAGATGTTTCCAAGACAATTTCAAAATCAAAAACCAAAACAAGGAGCTCAACTTTAACAAGACCTACGGCTTCTTTGCTTGCAAGACAGAACAACCTATTAGACATTTACTCTGTTCAACTTTTGACAAGGTTATACTAATTAATGAGAAAATGATCATTTCTGAAATTTGCGTTTCTTTTGTTGGCTTTTATTAACTGATTTTCAATGTTTCAGATGTCAGAGATCATTAGCCAAGTTTGGTGATAACGTATCTCCGATCTTAGCCTCTAAGTTACAAAACCAAGACAGCAATAGGCAAAAAGGGGAAGCTAAGGTCTATATGGACTTTTAGTTTGCTAATAATAGAAGTCTTTGTGCTGATAGTTCAAATGAGTTGCTTTAAACCTTGTGTTTTATGTTTCTAGGTGGCTCACGTTAGCAGAAGACCCAAACTTACTGTTCCAAAAGAACCGAATCTCAGAACTGCAGAAAGATCTGAAAGACACAGGCAAGGACTCTGTGTTCAGAATGTTTGTCTGTTGGCTTTCTTATAACATGTTTTAAAATGATGCTTAAAAGCTTTGTCTTGGGAGAATTTTCAGGTCTAAGGTTAACTCAGAA
Source organism: Lepidium africanum (assembly GCA_900406405.1). Classification (NCBI taxonomy): domain Eukaryota; kingdom Viridiplantae; phylum Streptophyta; class Magnoliopsida; order Brassicales; family Brassicaceae; genus Lepidium; species Lepidium africanum. The sequence goes on along the minus strand of OVAX01000100.1, from coordinate 102,676 downwards.
TTAGAGCACAATGCGAAATCAAGTTCTAAAAGACACACTAGGAACAAAAATGTGCGTATTCTTTTTGTGTGTTTCAATCTCAGTTTCTTCATTACCACATCTCTCAGTAGCTTATGTTTGGGATTCCTTGCAGACAAATCTGGAAACTTCTTCAGCATCTTTGCCTAAAACTAATACGCCGCGATCCCAAGATCTTCAGGTATTGGTAATTTTGCTATAGTTACTTTGTCCTCGCTCATCAACTAACAGCATTTTCTGCATCAGGCCTTTTGTTTAAGAACATCACTGAGAGCAAAGGAACGCAATGCTAGTGTAAGTCTTCAAGTCCATATATAGCAGCAAATTCAAATCTCACTGTTTTTCTTTGTCGATTCTTCACCACCATTTTCACATTGCAGGCTAAAATTGATGCCACACAAGAGAATGATACTACTAACTCCAAAACGTTAGTACGGTTTCTCTGAAACTCCATGAACCAATCAACCTTTCCTGAAACGTTCTCACACATATCTTCTTGCAGGCTTAAGTCAGTTGGTTCCTCAAAGAATAGAATAGACAATGGGCATCACAGCATAATGATAAATTGCCAAGTGTATGAATCTAAACCTTTCCCTTTAGACCCAAAGGTAAGTTTAGTATTTTGTAAAATCAATGGAAAGGGTCTCTCATTTCTATATTTGTTTAACTCCAAAATCTTCCTCTTGTTGACAGAGATCAAGCACAAAAGAACTCGGTGAAGCAACCAGAATCAAGTATGTAACTCAGAGCTCCTGCAGAACAGATATTAACAGGTAACTATAATGCAACCTACTTTAAATCTGTTCAAAGCCTCAAAAGCATATGTCATAACGATATAATTTGAACAGGGGCTTGGATTTATGCCGGAAATTTGATTCACAGGAAGTTGTAGCGAACTTAATCACTGCTTAATCTTCACCTTAAAAATTGTTCTTATCATGTTTATACATACACACACAAATTCCTATGTGTAATATACATAAACGTGTATACCTGTTTAGATATATATAGAGAGATATTTATGATTTTTTTGGCTGTGGGGACAACGTATAAGCCTTTAACTCAGAAGACCAAAGACTCAACGAACTCGTGAACATGTTCATTGGGAGAACACAAACATTAACTTCAAATATCCCTTTTTCATATAACCTTTGTTTTTGTCATAAATGCTTCTCACACCTTTTTTCCTTACCCAAAATACCCCTTGTACTAGTACTATTCTACTACCCTAAATTCACTGTTAAAAACCATCCCTCCCAATCAGCAACCTTAAGACACAAGTCACCAACAAAACCCTAGTGGAATTTCTTTTAAGTCTGAAATCTTAGATGCTACTACTGGAGATAGCTTCTCGGAATTGAACAAACCATTGTGAAGCTTCTCCCTCACGATTCCTTACTTCACTCTCTTGCTGCGTCTGTTTTGTTGATGGATCAAGTGAAGGCAGCTTCTTTGCTACATGCAGAGATGGAAGCAGAGAGAGCAGAACTCTAGAGACTTCAAGCATTGTAGGTCTCTCTAAAGGGTTTCGCTTTGTGCATAAGAGAGCCAGCTGAAATGTCTTCCTAATATGTCCCATGTCTGTACAAGTCACACTCACCTCTGGATCAACTGCTTCCATCACAGTATTATCATCAGCCTTTGACAGTATCTGCAACGACATAAGAAAGATTAGCACTTTAACGGTTCAAGGATCATATATCTATCTTCTAAGCGTTTCTTGATTCATATACCAGTTGATGCAAATTAGCTTCGTTTTCCACTGCTTTTTTCCCAGTTAGAAGCTCAAGAAGAACAATCCCAAAACTGTAGATATCAGATTTTTCATTGAGACGCGAAGTACGAGCATACTCTGGGTCTATATAACCAATTGTTCCCAAAACATAAGTCGAAGCATGAGTTTTACTCGCTGGTATGCTCTTAGCAATTCCGAAATCTGATAAGTGCGCTTCGAAATTCTCATCAAGAAGAATATTTGAGGACTTGATGTCACGATGGATGATCCGTGGAGTGCAATCGTGGTGAAGATAGGCGAGTCCTTGCGCAGCTCCAACCGCTATCTTCAACCTCGTCTCCCAGTCAAGCTTCACTTTTTTCAATGACCCTACTTCACAAAAGAAATATATAAAGTTTTTATTCTGCAAATCGTTCTTTCACATATTGAACCAACAAGGTAAGAAACACTAACCATGAAGAAGATCCCAAAGAGATCCATTTTCCATGTACTCGTAGAAAAGAAGGTTGCCAATAGGAGACAAGGCGTATCCATGCAAACTGACTATGTTTCTGTGCCTGATGCTCCCTATGGTCTCGAGTTCTGTCTCAAATTCCCGCAAGTTGTATGTGTACTGATTGTAGAGTCGCTTAATGGCTATAGGTCGGGAACTTTTCATTTCGCATTTGTATACAGTGCTAGAAGCACCATATCCAACAATAAACTTTTCGCTAAGATTCTCAGTTATCTTCATTATATCATCATATGTATGAATTGCCATGTCCATGTGGAGAATCACTAGCTTGGTTGAGCCTAAGAATTGAATCAGAGTATTACCATAAGAAGCGAAGATGGGTAAGAAAAAGTGAAAAACTGTGAAACCATCATCATTACCTTCAGCTTGTTTTGAGGAACCTCTTAGAATCTTCTGTTTTTTTAATTTGTAAACTGCTATGGAAATCATACATAGGAGAGTTATGAAACCAAGAAGCATGCAGATTACAGCAACTCCAGAGAACACTGAAAAGAACAAGAGATATCTCAGTAAGCCCACATAAATAAGAAAACGATCTATTGAAGACAATGCTGATAAGATATATGTAGTAGATACCTGGGGATTTTGGAGAAGAAGGACCGCAGATAGATCCCACCCAGTTTCCACAAAGATATGGATTTCCCACAAAGCTAAACACAGGTTACAAAAATCAGTTTTGCATTGAAAGATAATGCGTCTTAATCATAATAACAGACCACTGAGAGTAGCTTCATACCTGGCTGGAGCAAAGCGTAAGAAGTTTTTCATTGGTGGGATTATGCCGGAGAGATTGTTGAAGGAGACATTGCTAAAACGTTTTAGAAAAAAGAAGAAACCGATGGATTCACAAATCTCCCAATAGGATTATTCTGATCATAAGTGAATTGTCTCTAGCAAAAGAACTTACAGACTAGCAAGAGTGAAGCAGTTCGTAAGCTGATCTGGAATTTTCCCATGGAGCTTGTTGTTGTTCAATATTCTGCACAAAAACAAACATGATCCATATTTCCATTATGTATGTAATGCAAAAGATAAGACTATATGGTTAACTTACAAAGAGACTAAATTTTGCAATTGCCCAAGTTCACTGGGAATAACTCCGGAGAGATGGTTAAATGATACATCACTGCAAGTAAAACAGATTTAGTCATTAAGAGAAATGGTTTCAATTAAAAAAATGAAGCAATTTTGAGTCTTACATCATCTGAATGCTTCGAAGGTTCCCAAACGCTGCAGGCAATTTCCCATTAAGATGATTTCTGCCAAGATTTCTGTTCAATTATGCAAAAGATCAGAAGTTAGCAGCAACAAGAATTTTTGCACGAAAAACATTACAAAGTTACAAGCATAGGAGTTAAAAGACTTACAATATGAGAAGGTGTTCTAGATCACCAAGGGTTAATGGTATAGATCCCGAGAAGTTATTGCCAGACAGATCTCTGGGAACAAAAACATAAGATGCGTTCGGTGCCCCAAGATTGATTATATGCCAAAGAGTTTGACAAAGTTAAGAAGACATACAGTTTATCAAGATTGATTATATGCCCCAGCTGAGCTGGTATTTTCCCCTTGAAATTGTTCGACGAAAGGTTTCTGTATTGGCAAAACTTACGAGTCAATAAAATGTTTAGAGGTGTGCAATGTTACTGTTGTACTGAAATAAGCTCACAGATAAGTCAAGCTCCCGAGTTTGCTGAACGCCAATGGTATAGAACCATTTAAGAGGTTCCCATGAACATTGCTGAAAGCAAGCAGAGCACAATTTAGGTTTGTAAATACAAAGAGGAAAGCACTAATACAGAGAGATATATCTTATAACTTACAATTGATTTAAGGCTGCGCATGAACTAATGTTAGATGGTATAGGCCCTACTAAACGGTTGTTGGCAAGATTCCTTCATGTGGAGAATGGGTTAGATGTAATGTTTCAACAAAAGATACCTAAAACTATAAGAGGAACAAAAAAGGAAACTCACAGTTCAAACAATTGCCCCAGCTTCCCAAGCTCAGGTGGGATAGTTCCAACTAGTTTGTTGTCATTTAGTTGCCTGTAGAAGCGGAAACTGCAAAGATAAGTATATGTAATGCTAGAGCTATGTACACAGATTTGAAGTTTGGAACAATCTTACAAGTAGCTGAGACGTGACATATTCCCAAGCTCAGGCGGGATTGGACCAGTGAGCTTATTGCCATGGAGATACCTGTTCCCATTAGTACATGTAGTTATGTATTTGCCAAGTGCTGAACATATGATGATGCATACTACAGTTTATAAAGAGACTCACAACTTTCCGGTAAATGAGAGATTGCCAAGTATAGGTGGGATAGGCCCAACAAGCTCATTGTCACTCAAATCCCTGTATTGAGTAGGATTCTCAGTCCGGATAGCCAAATTCAATATATAATTTGACTTGACTTTTCCATATAAATCGAACTTACAAAACAGCAAGAGCCTGCATTAGACCAATAACTTCCGGAATTGTACCCGTCAATCTGTTTCCTTGTAGTGACCTTCAAGAATAAAATACACAATTCTAATAACCGCAATATTACATTCATCAATCAAACTAAGGTTAAAGAGTCTCAATTCTCACAAAGTAGCAACTTGGAGGAAGCCAATATTGTAAGGAATCTCTCCAGTTATCTGATTATAAGATATGTCTCTGTAATATCAAAAGACATGAGTCCACAATACACTTATATGCTGGTAATCTGATGTTTACATAAGAAGGCACATACAGGATTTCAAAGCTTGTGCAATTTCCAATGCTCTCGGGGATAGTTCCACTTAAATTATTGCCTCTCACATCACTTCAAACAAAACAAAAAACACCAGTTTAAAAACTCATACTTGCACAAATCAAAATTGTACCAGGAACTATACAATACTCAAAAGATAGCAGAGTGTCGGATCCACTTACAAGAACCACAATCCGGTTAGCTGACACATATCAGAAGACAAGGTTCCAGTCAACATATTCCCACGCAATCCACTGCAGAGAGAATGCATTAGAAGAAGAAAACAAATCATATGATGTAATGAGGTTGCAGGAAATGACACATAAACTTACAGGTACTGCAATACTTCATTCCAGTAAAGTAATCTCGGTATCTCACCCGTTAGATGATTGCCTGCAAGGTCACTGCAACATCATATTTAGAAACCAGAGTTTTCAAATATTGATTGTATGAGTAGTAAATGATGTAACTATAGAACTCACAGTCTCTTAAGGTTTGGAAGCTGGGTTAAAGTTGCTGGTATTGGGCCTGCTAGCTGATTGTTCTTCAGGTTCCTGATATATGCACAAGTTGAAAGGTTCGCAAAAGAAAATTGGAAGGAATAATTGAACTAATGAACAAGAAAAAACAGAAACTTTAAATCGAACTAATGTTAAAGAGTATAACGCATACAGAGTGTCAAGTTGCTTGAGTTTAGAGAATGAAAAGGGTATGTCTCCATACAACATATTATCAGAAAAATCCCTGTCCAAGAAGAAAATGTAGCACATTGTTAACTTGTAATTAAACTCCACAACAGGAAAAATATAAAATTTGTTTACTAAGAAGACTTACAGATAGACAAGAGAGACACAGTTTCCAATCTCATCAGGAATTTGACCAGCCAACTTATTTCCTTGCAAGTCTCTACAATTACATAAAGCCTTTGTCATACCACTTTTCAAACAATTAAATCCAGAAGGGAAAAAAACAGTCATTACATTGATTGCAAATTTCTAAGATCTCCAACAGCTGGAGATATCTCCCCTCCAAGATTCAGACAGGACAGATTCCTTCAAAGTAATGCAGAGAAAGTTACAAGACCAAAAGAGGAAAGAGACATTGAACAGATATTAAATAAGATTCTTACAAAGAGACAACGGAGAAGCTAGAGTTGTCACAGTAGACACCTCGCCACGAACAGAAGTCAGCGTTGTGAACATCGTCCCAGTCCAGAAGCATATTCACTGTGTTGCTGAACGAGCCTTTTATGGCCATCAAAGCTTTCCCTGTGAATTAATTGAAACACGTTTGTTACTTAACAACTATATTCTATTAAAATAATTAATTCGACAAATCCTCAAGTCAAAAAATTAAATATACATAAACAATTAAAAAAATCCCAAGCTTAGTTTCAATTTCAACATCTTTCTCCCAAAACCCAAACTAGGTATTTGCAAGCATGGTTTTTTTTTTTTTTTGTTCTCGGAAACAGAGAGTTTGGAAGAATTTAATCTTTACAAGCGTTTACATGCATTTGATGGAGAACAAGCCAGCCTGAGTATTGGGTATGAAAAAAGGTTTCAGCTTTAAATCTTTTTCTCGGGGAAACCAATTGTTTATTAAAACTTTTCTTCACAGAGAAAGGAAAAGAAAGTTTTGAAACTGAAGATTTGATATGAGGCTATGAGCCTTAATAACATTCAACACAGACGATTCTCGTAAAAAGTTTTCAGAAAGAAGGAAAAACCAAACAAGGGTTAAAGAGAAAATACCCTAAGCCATAATTAAATTAACACAAACCATATTTGTAACAAAGATATCACTAGGAAAGACAAAACAGAAAAGAGTTAAGAACCTTCATTGTTCATAGAAGCAACACCAAGAAGCATAAAAACCACCATTATTAAACATCGCTGAATCTTCTTCTTCATGTTTTCTTATTCTTTCCTTTTGGGATAGTAAGCCAAAAACTAGTTGAAATTTTGTTTCCAAATAACAAAGCAGACGAAAGAAACACAAAAGAACGAAAGTTCAGGCTTGTTCTGCCATTGTTGAAGAGAGAGAGGGGGACCAACACAGGCGATTAGCGTGAACTGCAAGAAATGCAGAAGCAGAGATGTTAAAGAAGAGAGAGAGAAAAGAGATGGAGAGTGAGATAATGTGCAGTCCTATTTAAGTAGAGAGCTAAGACCCATGAGAAGAAAACAAAATAAGTCAGACTGAGAGTATATGTGATATGTAGACATGTATATATTAATGTATATTCTTAATTCTTTCATCGAACATTAACGACGATAGCAATGTCACATAGAAATATTAGCCACTTCAAACTCGAACAGGGTCACAAGTTGTGAATTAACATTTGTGGTTGACGGAGAAGTAACGACGTTAGATATATAGAAAGGTTGATTTGACGGCGATATGACCCGCTATCTGTTGTAGACGCCGTTTTCCAATGCAGTGAAACATTCCACTGTGGTAAATCACGTTCACGCGCTAGGTGTGTTTGATCGAACGGTGGATCATTATCGTACACTGTTATTAGCATGGGACGCGACGTAGAGAAACCAGACTATGCTTTTCCTTGTGAGTTAGTTAATGCGTTGATAGTGATTGGGGAAACCGGTTTAGACCGGTTGAGTTTTGTGTGTTATCCGTTTTTTCAACCGTTTGTTATTTGAGCGAATGAGATTAATATTTTTGCATATTGATGTGATTCTTTTTATTTATTTATAGAGCGTAGAGACCATGTCACATGTTGCCTTTTTCTGGATTGGTTTCATAATTAAATTGTACAATTGAGACGAAAAAAATTGGTGAGATTGTACGTTGCGATAAATACATATATATGAGGATTAATTGCGTAAATAAATATACTCGTTAGTATGTTCATCTTTAACTAATGAATAGCAGTTGTACATAAATGCTGATAAATTGTGTTTACGACATCAATAATTAATAAATAAATAAAACTATTAACTAAAATAACAAATAAATAGAAGAGTGGTGTATAAAGTAGGTTCAGCTATAAGCGTCTCTACTTTCTATAGTCTAAAAAGATGCATGGGGTTGAGCTATTGCCTTGGCCTATATGATAGTTATGATTTATGACCAAACTTTATGTCAATATATTTCATCCTATAAACTAACTTACTTATATGTGTTTTCAGTCCTCATACTAATTTTTGTATTGATTAAGTAAACCCATTTATATACACATGTTTTAGTATTCGGTCAGACAACATATTATTATAATCACGCGATGAATTTAAAGATTTATGAAAACTAGTACATCTTTAGACATATGTTGAAAGTGTACTAGGTAACATAATAGTGTGTTTTATGCGAAAATTAGAACGTGATAAAATACAATTGTTTTCACTTGATTGTATAAAGAGTGAGATTAATAATTACTCCTAATAAATAGAAGGGTAGGGATGGAGAAGAAGAGAGGACACGTGGCGAGATGTGAAACGTCAAGAGATGTATCCTTTAGGGCATTCATTTAGTAAAAAGCTGAGACCGATGGTTGTAGCAATAAAGACTAATAAAGTAACTGATTTGGTCTGGCTTGCTGCATATCCCTAGAAGACTTATGGTGGACACTGTATCATCCGATCCCAGCCGTTCAAACTAGTTTCCCAATCTAGTTCTCTGTTTCCATTACTATTTTTGTGAACCCAATAAATTAACCAGATTTGTATTGTTACTTGAATTATTGTTTGATCAAATTTTCTTACTGATTAGAAGATTTGGGAATGTTTAATGTCTTATACTCTAAGTTTTTTGTCTAGTCTGATTTCAAACTGAATTATTTTTGTGTGTGTGATCTTATTATTTCTTACCAACTACGTATTTATAACATGCCTAAATCTTATCAAATTATTTCACAACTTCTTACTTGTACTATAGCATTTTTACAAAAAATTCTTACTTCTACTAATCTTTTTTTAGCTTTTATTACGTGTACTGACTGAAACTTGCAGATTGCTTTATACCTCTCCATCTCAATGGTTTCATCAACCAAAAACGATTTCAGGCCCAAACACTTTATCTTACATTTGAACATTGTATTTGATAGCCCACTGGACTCCTACTCTATTCCTTCTCCAAACAAGTCTACCCGAAATTACACCAAATGGGCACCCTTTTTTATTGAGGTTTTTCTTAAGGTATCAACTCTAAACATTAAATTGAAAATATATATATATAATTTTATTATGAGATTCTGAATTTCAGCATCATAGTTTCAATTTATAACATTCCCTTGAGGAGAGACCGAGAGTATCCATAATATTCCCTTTCTCCTATATCTCCATATGATTCCCCAACTGATTACAACTGGTTACATTGAAGCCATATCCAAACACAACAAATTACCAAAGTTTTGTATATTGATAAAGAGCAACGTACCCCGTTTTAATTGATCATTGGTTATTTGGTCTAGTTGATATTATTAAATTAGAAAGATGCACGCATTTAGATGTGTTTCTAAGTCAGGATTTCTGATTAGAAGAAATTCATATTTCTTGTACTAATCCAAGGTGCTGCAAATCTTACTTCAGATTCCATATATGAAGAAAATTCTTCTTCAATGTTATTTCTTACTTCAAATTTATTTTTAGAGTAAAATTTATTCTTTGCAAAATGATCTCTTAATTTCTCATGTATTTTTATTCTATACATAAGTATAATTATATGATCCAAATTTATATATTGAAAATGTAATTCAATTATCAATTTTACGAAAACTATTTTTTTATCAACATTGGATCGACGAATGCTAATTATATTATCAAAAGATTTCAAAAAATATTAAATAACTATTATTATATGACTAAATTGTTAAATAAAAGTTTGATTTTGCAAATGTTATTACTAGCTGTTTCTTTAAGGGGTTAAATATATAGATTTAAAAAAATATAAAGGTATCTTAGAAATTAGCAATGAATCAAAATATTATCAAAATTTTCATTTGGTATAAGAAAAGAAGTAAACCATTGAAAGTAAACTCTTTTTCATTTGTGAATAACTCTAATTTTTAAAGAAAAAACAAAAGCAATTATTAGAGATTGTTTTACAAACAAATCAACATTCTATAGTAAAACACTTTATTTATATAACTTGTAGGGAAAGTCCGCTTTCTTCTTATATATGACCTTAAATCGAAGTTTATTGTCTCCATTTGATTGGGTTGGACTCTAGGTTTCCTTTTGCAAACTAAGATACTAAATGGTAACACAATTTTGCAATTCAGCTTTATTCAGCTGGATTCTACAATTAAGTTGTTACCTATTTACACATACAACAATTTAGCTGGATTCAACTAGATTCCACAATTCAATATTTTTTATCATTTAAAATTCTAACTAATATTTAAAATAAATATATAATTAATTATAAATAACAAAATAAGTTGTGTATTTCTTCGTTAAATATGGCCATTCACGACCTGTGTGGATTCTAATCAGGCTTTTCAAATTTTTAGGTTTTTCAATTTCACTCACTTAACACATATTGAGACATATTTTCTTGATTGAGCTCAGTTCAGTATAGATCGGGTATAGTTCAATTGTGATACTTTGTTAAATATCTGAATTTTATGTCAACTATTCAATTTTGTTTGAGTTCGAATTTATGTAAATCAAAACAAATTAAGATTTGATAAAAACAATAACAAAATTTAAAATTGAAATAAAGATTTGAATATTTTAGATTTTTTGTTATTTTGTTCCAAAAAATAATAATATAATCAAATTTATAATAAAAAAAATAAAATAACCTAAAAATTGAATTGAAATACTAAAATTCACCTAAACTTCAATCAAATGCAAAAATAACCTCCAAAAGTAGTGAAATTATGATAATGTCCATCATGACCAAACAAAAAAACAAAAAACTCACAAAGATCAAATAGTTCACAAACCAAATATGTTATGGTTTAGGGTTTAGCAACATATGTTGGTAGTTATATAATATTTGTAATTCTTATATTTGAAATTCATAATTTATTAAGAATGTATTATGAAAATTTAGTGTTTTTGTTATAAATTTTAATAAGATATTGAGTATTAAAGAGGAAATACTTGATTTGTGGCTAATATTAGGTTTAGGGTTTAGGGTATATTGTAGACTTCTTGTGAAGTCTGCTCGATGATTGTAGATTAACCGTGAAGTCTGCATTGGAGACTTCCGGTGAAGTCTGCACCTGAATTATAATTAAATATTTAATAATAAAAAATATATTTTAATTAATTTTTTTGTTACAGAATATAATTATGGAATGTGGTGCTTCTAGTCCCTCCTCTCTCTCTCTCTATCTCTCCGACGATTCACATTTTTTTCTTGCAGATCTGCCACAGTCGCCTCCTCCTCCGTCTCCGGCCTGCGTCTGGTCCCTCTCTCTCTCTCTCTCTCTCTCTCAATTGACGTTTTGTTTTTTTTTTCAAATCCGCTTTCTCCTCCTCTCTCTCGGTCCAGATCCACCATCTCCTCCTCTATCTCGGTCGTTTCCTCCTCCTTTGACTTCCACACAATATGTACTTTCTCTTCTTTGTTTATTGGGTTAAAAATATAATTTTTTTTGTATTGTTAGAGATCCATTTTTTATTGTGTTAAAAGTATTGATTTTTTTTTTGTTACAGATCTGAATCTCTTCCTCCTTCTAGAAGAAGATCCAATCCCAAAGGTTTCTGCAGACTTTGTTTCCTTTGTGTAGACTTCAATTTTCTTTTTTTGCAGACTCCGTAATTGTATATGCAGACTTCGTAATTATTTTTGCAGACTTTGTAATTATTTTTGCAGATTTCATAATTGTTTTTCCAGACTTCATTTTCCTTGGTGTAGAATTCATTTTTTCTTTTTTGCACTCTGTAATTGTCTTTGCAGACTTCATTTTTTGTTTGCAAACTTCGATTATCCTTTCTTGCAGACTTCATTTTTTGTTTTTTGGCAGACTCCGTAATTGTATTTTCCTTTTCACATACTTCATTTTGTATTTGCAGACTTCATAATTGTTTTTGCAGACTTTGTAATTGTTTTTGCAGACTTCATAATTATTTTTGCAGACTTCATTTTCCTTTGTGTAGACTTCATTTTTTTTTTTGCACTCCGTAATTGTCTTTGCAGACTTCATTTTTTGTTTGCAGACTTCGTTTTTTGTTTGCAGACTTCGATTATCCTTTCTTGTAGACTTCATATGTTATTTGCAGACTTCGTTTTTTTAGATTTATCTTAACTAATGGATGAGTCTACTGCAGATAAAAGTTGGACATTGTATATTCCTTTGATTTCTTCTACACTTTCTTTGATTCATGTAATTTTCCTTTTCTACTTACTTTTTAGTTCATTACACTATTAATTTATGATTCTCCTAACATTTCCTCTTAACTTTTTTTCTTCAGGGAGGACAAATAAAAATTCAAGTATTTTGTTACAGAAATTAAAGGAATATGATTTTGGATGTACTTTTGTTTAACTTTGGTAGAAATAGCAATGTATAACTTTTGTGTAAATTTCTTAGAAAAATATTAAATTATAAATAAATGAATTATGGTATTTATGATTACATGTACATCTATCAAAATTGAACAATCTTCAATATCAAATGCTCGGATTTTTGAGCTCTATCATGATGTTTTAGATTTATAAGACCATCTCCAACCATAAGAACCCCATAAGGGGTTCTTAACATTTTTAATTGTAAATAATGATATTTTGAAAGTTAAGAACTCTAAAATGAGTTTTAATTTTTTAGGGGGTCCAATGGTAGAACGGAGAGTTAAGGTTCTTAAAAAAAATTGATGAGCAATCAAGAACATTGATATGTGAAAGAAATGATTTTTATCAACCAATGGGTTGATACTTTGAGCCGATAGAAACAAGAAAGAAGAAGAATTGATGGGATTATTTTATCGCCCGCTTGGTCGATAGAAAGACTCGATGGAAGTTGCATGTGAAGAAACAATTGTTTCTATCGACCCTCTCGTCGCTATTATGAGTCGATGGAAGAGTTAAAGACACCTTTCATTTGGTATCGACCAAAGTCCAGATGAAATGGATTGATAGAAATAGTATGAGTAAAGAAACTCAGAATTTTATCTATCATTTGGTAGATAAAATGGCTAGATAGAAATACTATAAGTAAAAAAACATAGAATTTTATCTATCATTTGGTAGATAAAATTGCTAGATAGAAATAATATAAGTAAAGAAACAAAGAATTTTATCTATCATTTGGTAGATAAAATGACTAGATAGAAATAGTATAAGTAAAGAAACAGAGAATTTTATCTATCATTTGGTAGATAAAATGGCTAGATAAAAATAGTATAAGTATCGAAACAGAGAATTTTATCTATCACTTGGTCACTATGCCTCAGATGAATTCGATTCCTCCAAGTTTGAACTAAAAATTTTAAACAAACCATAGATACCATTTTTCAAAAATTAATATTGTAGACTTTAAATGAAGTATACACCTGTGCAGACTTCAAATGAAGTCTACTTTTAATAAGATAATTACCTAAATTATTTTTAAAAAAAATTCATACAACCTTAATTATAATACATAAACATGTTAAACTTGCACATTAGCAAAAACAATATCAAATCTACATAGGAAAATTACAAAAAAATTAACCAAAAATTTTAAACATGCCTTATAGGTAATTTTTCAAAAATTAACGATGTAGACTTCACCTGAAGTCTACTTTAAATAAGCTAATTGCCTATATTACTTTAAAAATTCATACACCCTTAACTATAATACATAAACATGTTAAACTTGCACAGAAGCAAAACAAATATCAAATCTACATAGGAAAATTATAAAAAATTAACCATAAATTTTAAACATGTGCAATTTTTCAAAAGTTAACGTTGCAGACTTCATCTGAAGTCTACACCGATGCAAAATTCAAATGAAGTCTACTTTTAGGTTAATTTTGTATTTGACTAGACATTGATTTTATAGGTGTAGACTTCAAATGCAGTCTACAAACTAAACAAGTTAGTTTTGCAATTGATTAGACTTCGTTGCAGACTTCACCTGAAGTCTACAACGCTCCCCAAGAAAAGTAGATATCATTTGAAGTCTACCAAGAAAAAATAGACTTCATTTGAAGTCTACATTAAAAAAAAATGTTAGTTTAGCAATTGACTAAATTTGACTTTCGTAGCGAAGTCTACACGTCACCAACAGACTTCATTTGTAGACTTCAAATGAAGCATTCGACCATACAGACTTTATTGAAGTCTACAATGTAGACTTTATTGAAGTCTACAATGTAGACTTCATTTGAAATCTGCTTTGTTTTAGTATTTATCTTTATTTTAATTGTATTAACTTAAAAGTATAGCAGACTCCAAATTAAGTCTGCTATACTTTTAAAACAAAGCAGACTTCGGATGCAGTCTGCAAATGAAGTCTGCAGGTGACATGTAGACTTCGTTACGAAAGTCAATTTTAGTCAATTGCTAAAATAACCTCTCTTTTTAATGTAGACTTCAGATGAAGTTTACATTTTTTTTTTGTAGACTTCAAATGAAGTCTGCTATAAAGTCAAATTTTTGGTCAAATGCAAAACTAACCTGTATTTTTGTGTTCAAAGACGAAATTACATACTTTACGTGAAGTATACTATCTGAACCAGAAAATTGGTCAATTGCAAAATTAACCTCTTTGTTGACTTGTAGACTACATGTGAAGTCTATTTTGAGAGTAAACTTCAAATGTAACTTTTTAAAATATAGAAAAAATTGGTAGATCTTAGTTTATAACATGTTTACCTTATATCAATGCCAAGAATGATGAAATTACCTTAATAATGGTCTTTTAGCATCCAAAAGCACCAAAAATTTTAAGATTTAAGAATTTATGAAATTAAAAATGAAAATTAGAGAGTTCATGCAAAAAAATCATTAAAGTGGTCATAGTTTGCAAAAAAAAATCATCCAAGTCAAATCTATGCAAAATAATCATCCAAGTCTAAAAGAAATACAAAATAATCACTGTCATTAAATACATGTTGTTTCCTGCATCAAAAAACAGTATGTAGTTCATTTTTTTTTTCTATAATTTAAATTTTGAATATAATAGAATCAAATAACATCTAATTTAAGAATAACATAATTAAAATATATACTACAAGGGATACATAATTAGTTACTAGTATGTAATTTAAACATTAATCTAATTTATAATCATTTGAAAAAAATTTACAAATCATAAATTAATATTTGGTTCCCCCAAATTTTTATACATCAACTAGTTAAAAATATATATTATTGAGAGTGATGTATTTATAATAAATTAACCTATATAGCAAGAAATCTTCAGAGATAATACGCTTCTCGCTTCGGAATCGAAAACATAATCAGAAGCATTTGGACTCTTTGGGAATCACGATTCCAAAAATAAAGTGTTTGGAAGCTTACGATTCCGAATTAGAATCGTTTTGGAAGCTCAAAATTGTTCATGTAATGTGAAAATCTTTTAAAAAATTAAATAAACCAGTAACTAATTATTTGGCTTCTAGTTTTTTATACCGTAATTTAGTTAATTTTTGATAAAAACATTAAATTCAAACAAAGGTTTTGGAAGTTAAGTTTATTTTAATATAATTTTAGGCTTAATGATTTGTGTTATATATATATATATATATATGTTTACAAGCTTCTAAAACATACCCGTTTCCTTAATTTTTTTTTGAAAAATTCGATTCTGCATTTTTAAACGCTTCCGCTTCTGATTCTATGCAGCTTAGAGATTAACATTATAAAAAATTCGAAAGAAAATATCAATACAAATATTTACTAAACAATATTAGTGTGATATGATGAGATTCTATATGTTTCTTGTTCTCTTAGACATTTGATACGTGTTTTTATTGTGATCGCAATTATATATATGTTGTTTTCTACATCAAATATTAATTAATGGTTGTAAATTAGATTAATATTTAAATTAGATCCTAATAATTAGCTATGTATTTTTTGTATAAATTTATATAATTTAATCATGTTACTTTTAAATTATTATATTTGGAATTTAATTGTAGAACAAAAGAAAAAAAAATGAACTACATATTTTTTTTTGGTGCAGAAAATAACATATATTTTAATGGTAGTGGTTATATTGTATTTCTTTTAAAGTTGGATGATTATTTTGCACATATTTGATTTAGATGGTTTTTTGGCAAATCATAACCACTTTGATGAGTTTTTTTTGCAGAAAACTCAAAACGGTATGTACGATTTATATAATAAAGGGTTGAAGCATCTTTTGCACTTTCATGAAAAGTATATAATAGCACTTTGTTGTTACCAATTTCATCTGTTTCCAATATTTTTGCGATTTACAGGTAAGTTTACTTTTGTCTTGTATCAAGTAAGAGTATTGGTCTATTTTTAATACCAAAAACATTTGTAAACATTTCACTTCTCGCATACTAATCGTTTTTTTTGTTTGAAATGTCAATATCGATCATAAATCAAAATTTTCAGTATCTGTCATAATCCTTTTGTTTTGGTTGTCTTTAATTTAAACTATGAATCTTACAAACTTTTAGTACATTAGTAGTATTAGCTATCCTCTGCCCTTAGTGCTTCACCACTGTCTTTTGTACAATATCAATGATTAAAGTTTTGTAACTTTTTTCCAATACATTAATTCATTTTATCGGTTGTAAGCACTCTTTTTCGGACTTATAAGTTAATAATCATATTTTAAAGTATTTTTTAGTTCAAAAACAAGACTAAATAATTAGCTATACTTAGATACTTAGAGACTGCGAATGTCATAAAGTTTAATTAACAAGCCATCAATATTGAATAAATTCGTTCAGCTGATTAATTCCCATGTTTCTCGCTAAATAAAATAAGATGATGCTTTTTTGTCTATCTAAATGGAAATGAAAACTATTGTTCTTTTAGATACATTTAAGTGCTTCATCCACATGGAAGATTTGGATGGATTCATCTAAAATTTTTAAAAATTTGATATGTATTTGGTTGGTGCCTTTGGATGGAGATAGACTTATAAAAATTTGTAAAATACTAAAATACCCTTATAATTTTATTGTTTTTTTTTTATTGTTTTCAATACCCTTCTAACTTACACCCACACATGGGTTTTCAATAAACAAACAATTAAAACCCATATTTTAATTCAATTTTCTGTTTTTTTCTCTAGTTTTTTTTTTGTCTAACTTATCATAAATTCTGTTTCCATGACTTTATTATTATACACATCTTTGTTAGGTCTTTGTGATTATACGCAATTGACCTACATTATACATGCCACGATATTTTTTTTTATATCGGACTTATATGTTATTGTACAATATATAAGTAACACATTTTTTTGGGGTATTTGTATGTAATATTAATTTATGATTTATATTATACAAATACCCAAATACATGTTTTATAAAAAATGGGTATAAAAAACCATCTTTAGTCTAAATCATTCAAATACATGTTTTATACCAAAGTGGTCATAATTTGCAAAAAAAACCATCCAAGTCAAATCTATGCAAAATAACCATTCAAATCTAAAAGAAATGCAAAATAATCACTGTCATTAAATACATGTTGTTTTCTGCTTCAAAAAATAGCATGTACTTCATTTTTTTGTTCTATAATTTAAATTTTTGAATAATAAAATCAAATAACATCTAATTTAAGAATAACATGACTAAAATATATAAATTTATACAAGAAATATATAACTAGTTACTAGCATGTAATTTAAACATTAATCTAATTTATAATCGTTTGACATAATTTACAATCATAAATTAATATTTTGTTCCCCAACTTTTTATACATCAACTAGTTAAAAATATATATTATTGAGAGTGATGTATTTATAATAGATTAACCTATATAGCAAGAAATCTTCAGAGATAATACACTTCTCGCTTCGGAATCGAAAACATAATCAGAAACATTTGAACTCTTTGGGAATCACGATTCCAAAAATAAAGTGCTTGGAAGCTTACGATTCCGAATTAGTATCGTTTTGGAAGCTCAAAATTGTTCATGTAATGTGAAAATCTTTTAAAAAATTAAACAAACCAGTAATTAATTATTTGGCTTCTAGTTTTTTATACCGTAATTTAGTTAATTTTTGATAAAAATATTAAATTCAAACAAAGGTTTCGGAAGTTAAGTTTATTTTAATATAATTTTATGCTTAATGATTTATGTTATATATATATATATATATATGTGTGTGTGTTTACAAGCTTCTAAAACATACCCGTTTCCATAATTGTCTTTTGAAAAATTCGATTCCGCGTTTTTAAACGCTTCCGTTTCTGATTCTATGCAGCTTAGAGATTAACATTATAAAAAATTCGAAAGAAAAATTCAATACAAATATTTTACTAAACAATATTCGTGTGATGTGATGAGGTTCTATATGTTTCTTGTTCTCTTAGACATTTGTTACGTTTTTTTATTGTGATCACAATTATATATGTTGTTTTGTACATCAAATATTAATTAATGGTTGTAAATTAGATTAATGTTTAAATTACATCCTAATAACTAGCTATGTATTTTTTGTATAAATTTATATATTTTAATCATGTTACTCTTAAATTATTATATTCGAAATTTTAACTGTAGAACAAAAGAAAAAAGGATGAAGTGTTGTTTTTTGGTGCAAAAAACAACATGTATTTAATGGTAGTGGTTATTTTGCATTAGTTTTAGACTTGGATGATTATTTTGCACATATTTGACTTGGATGGGTTTTTTGCAAACCATGACTACTTTGATTGGTTTTTTGCAAAAACCCTTATTATTATTCGCATCTTTTTTTGGGTATTTATTTTTTTTGTCAAACAACTGATTCCATTAACTTAAGAGTTTATTACATCAGCATAAAACAATATACAAACCATAAACCAACAATACATAAATGATAGATAAGATACATCCAGATGGAGTAACTCAAACACTCTGGGTCTTTTGGATAAAGGTCAAAATTGCATTCTCCTCTCTGGACTCTTGAAGCATTTCTAGTTATGTTGTTATGATAGGCAGTTGAACACGTCAAATAGCTGACCGATAACAATGATCGTATCCAACTTTGAGAAAACTTCTCAAAAACCGAGAAAATTGGTAGGATAAAACTCTCCATAAAGGAGGAAATGATTAGGTATAGTATTCTCTTAAGAGAACCTAATCTAACACTTGGGCTTGAAATAATGAGATTCCTAAACTTAACTTCACTTCTCTAAAGCTCATAGAAATATATTTGCCTCAGAAGCCCAATTTCTGTTAAAACAAAAGGATAGAAGTTTTAAAATTACACCTTAATGAGTAATAGGCCCACCAAAAACGGCCCACAAAGAGCCCCATTCGAAAGTAGATCTATGTGGAAGCAAAGGGTAGAAACCCTAGCTCATTGAAGAGCGCCGCTGCCGCCGTTTTGGTTGATGATGTTGCCGGAGTTGAGTCACGTCCCACACGGTGCCGATTAAGCATAGAGCTGCAGCCACAGTGAAGAGAAAATGACAATCTGCGAAAGCTCCCTGAAAAGTCGACTTCCCGGCTAGATGACATGGTGGGAAAGCCACCCAGACGCAAGAACAGAGAAGGCGGTAGGTAGAGAGGGCGAGAAGAGACAAAGAAACACAACAGCCTCATATCCGGCGGAGGGAGATGGAGGTGCAGACGATGAAGATTTCTTTGTCCTCGAAAGAAAGAGCTTCTAACCTTAGCTTTTACCAACCATAACTTCCATTAGAGGAAGAGACCAGGAGGGAAAACACGCACGAGAGAGGAGGAGATAATGAAAAAGAGGAAACACAAAAGCAGACACATGAGAGAACAAGAAAGGAGATGAAAAGACACAAGTAGAGAAGAGCACAAATGAACCACAGAAGAGAAGGACAAGTCCGGCGCCGGCGATTTGTTTTTGGATATTTGTTATTATACGCAATTGACCTACATTATACATGTCACAATATGTCAAATTTGTACCAAACTTATATGATATTGTATACAAGTAACACTTTTTTATTGCTATGTATTTTGATTATGTTGCTTAATATTAAAAATAAATGTTTAATTTCGCGAAAACTATATTCAATCATTTTCATTTGAATCAGTATTCCAAATATTGATGTCAAATTTTAAATTTATTTGATTATGGTGACCATTGACATTTTGCCAAGTGTTTTTCCTGTGATTGAATTTTTTATACCCTAGTTAATATGCCCTTTGCTATTTATAAAAGTGAGTGACCTTGGTACATTGTATTTGTGCATAAATATATATATATATATATCTTGTTTTTGTTTTCATTAGTTTTCTTAATTATCACAATCCACGATCTAATTAAAATTTTGTAAACAAAAATACAACATAAAAGATAATAGCTGAGGAAGCTTCTTGATATATTAGTCAAAGTTTAAAAAGTTTCGACACCAAATTTGGGATTCGGTTCTCAAACACACATTTTTTAGTATTCTAATCAAAAATTTACAAATAATATGATCAATTATAAGTATTACGTCAACCAGTATTTAGTTTTCCGTACATTATAACATACTTACATTTTCCGTACCGTTGTATGTGGAAATATACTGAACATTGCTCAAAGTCAAACACTTGGAACCCGAATCATGCGAGACATGTAGTATTATGTATAAACGAATCTCACTATTATTTTCGTATTTTTAAAACGTTGACTCATAGCTCCTCCGTGTTTGGTAATTTTAAGTTGGATCCATGTAATTTGACATTACTTATATAAAGTTTCTTTCAATCAGAGTTTAATATTTTCTAATATGATTAGATCAAAGCTACGCAATATGCCCTTTGCTATTTAGAAACCAAGTGAGTGGCGGTACATTGTATATCTAATCATATATATATATATATAAGTTTGTATTTTCATTAGTTTTCTTAATTATCACATTCCACGATCTATTTTTGTAAGCTTAATCATTAACTTCGATGGTCTTCACTTTCGTGAAAGCTATACCAAATTTAATAATAGGCTTCAACTCTTAAAATAGACGCTTGTTCTAAAATACTGTAGAATAAAGTTTAGACTGTTCAATTATAATTAAAGTTGATGGTATTAAGGCAAAAAGAAAACAAATAATTAATATGCTATCCAATAGAGACGAGGCAGAGGCACACTACTGAACCGCACCAAGCTAAGAGTTTCGTTCGGTAAGTGATTGGATTTATAGTAACCCAGTCAAACCAAAAAGCTGAAACCCGGTTTAGTTAGACACATGCACTTAAACCGAAGACATTATTGTAGTTACAATCAATGAAACAAATTTGTCGGCAAAACTTTGGAGTAAGTGACACGTAATGCGGCAAGTCTCGTGGGTTATGGCCACAAAGCTCACATGGTCCGCTTAGTTAAGCCTTTCAACATCCAACACAGTTCACTCTAACCTGTCATCTACACGTAATCCTCACCGTTTCGCCGAATCTCCCATTACTCATTTCTGACCCTTGATTATGCCACGTGTTCCTTATGCACCATCTTCTTAATTTCATTTCTGACCGTTTATTTATTTATTTACTTTTGTGCATCTTTCCTAGTTCCTATGATTAGTCACTATACTTGAGTTTATAAATTTTGATTCCCTTTTGAGGCAATATTGCTTAATCACTCTCCTTTGTGATTAAAGATGCGAATGTGATTTTTATTTTTTTGTTTTCCCAGATATCGGATGGAAAACGTGATTGAGAGGCAAATGATAGTTAGTTTCTGACACAAACTCTGACGAAACAATTCTAGAATAATAATAGTTTCTGTTTCTACAATGACACGTTGTTTTTGACACTAAGGTCCAAGTGTTAAATATCCACCGGCTCTTGTAGTCTTCCCTTGTCGGTTGCCGGCACAGACGGTCAATGACACTGGCACGTGTCCATTTTTCACTCCGTAATGTCTCCAACGTCTTTAGATAATTAAATATGTTTTTATGTACTAATCAGGACCCGCATCTTGTTAAGTTTTCTCCATTGTTCCCAAAAGCTTTTATACATTCTACTTTACACCCAACAAACTGACCAATGAGATTTCATCTAACATATAATAATGTCACTTTCCATACACACCAAAATCGTGGATCCATAACTTAATAATAGAAACAGTGGGTATTGTAACTTAGTTGATATTGTTTTTTTTTTTTTTTGTAAAAGACTTAGTTGATATTGTTTGACTACGAGATATAATTTTGGTGCTTTTTGACTTATTCAAAAATTATGAAATGATCAATTATTTAGTAGAATTAGTACCCTTATGCACGAAAGACAATTTTCATATACTAGTGAAACATGGATTAAATCATTTGATTTTTGTATATCAAATTAATAATTCGTGAAAAAGTAATTGAGTTGTGTCTTGTTAACCGTCCTATTTTGACTAGTTTGTTGAAGATGGACAACTCATACTTGAAGATGGACAAAAATAGTGAAATGCGTTTGTAGTGTATATATAGGTCGTTACTGACCTTTCAAAAAGTTTAGAGGGCTTTTGTAAAATATAAAAACAACTGGGGAGGAAATCGTGAAACTTCATGCAATTAAATATAGTTTCCGTTTATACTACAAATAAAGAAAAAAGAAACAGAATCTCTCCGTTTATCGAGCACTCTTCTTAACTCTCTATCTCTCTCCAAGACTTACCTTTACGCAGAACCACAAGATCAAGCTATATTGTTTTTTCCTCAGGGAGATTTAAGCTCCGTTGTCATTGACGGACCCATTATTTCCGGCGACGGAATCTCTCAGTCTTCTACTCTTAATTATAAACTATGCTTCCAGTCTCAAATCCTTCCAGTCCTGAACGTCTCCTCAAGAAATCCAGAACTCCAGACACCACCACCACCATTGATCGTAAAAGCTCCTTCAACTCGATTAACTCCGCCGTTAATCGCTCTTCCTACATCGCCGCCTCTCGTAGCCACTGTACATGGCTAATCATCTCTCTCCTCTCTCTCCAACTCATCCTCTACCTCACTCTCCGATCCATCCCTTTCTCTCACCGTCACATCCCTGAAAACTTCCCTTCTCCCGTCGCCGTCGCCGTCTCCGTTTCCGTCTCTGTCTCCTCCGACTCATCCGCCTCCACTGACTCATCTCTCTCATCCACTGCTCCTATCGCTTCCTTGGAGCAATGCGATTCGGGACGAGTCTACGTCTACGAGATGCCGAAGATCTTCAACGAAGTAATATTACAAAAGTGCGATAATCTCAATCCATGGAGCTCTCGCTGTGACACACTAGCGAACGACGGATTCGGAAAAGAAGCTACGTCGTTAAAAGGCGTGATCCCTGATGATTTGGTTCCTTCTTGGTTCTGGACTGATCAATTCGTCTCCGAAATCATCTTCCATAACCGGATTCTTAACCATCGTTGCCGGACTTTGGATCCGGAATCAGCCACTGCGTTTTACATCCCGTTCTACGCCGGACTTGCCGTCGGTCAATATCTATGGTCAAATTACGCAGCAGCTGATCGTGACCGTCATTGTAAATTGATGACTGAATGGGTTCGGCAACAACCTTATTGGAATAGATCCAACGGTTGGGATCATTTCATTACCATGGGTCGCATCACATGGGATTTTCGCCGCTCTAAAGACGAGGATTGGGGATCGAACTGTATTTACAATCCCGGAATGCGTAACATCACTCGCCTCCTCATTGAGCGAAACGCCTGGGACCATTTTGACGTCGGTGTACCTTACCCCACTGGATTCCACCCTCGATCTGACTCCGACGTTCTGAAATGGCAGGATTTCGTTAGAAATCGCAGTCGTGAGACGCTTTTTTGTTTCGCCGGAGCTCCACGCGCAGGAATTGAGAATGATTTCAGAGGATTGCTTCTTCATCACTGTGAAGACTCGCCTGGAGTTTGTCGGACGGTGGATTGTACCGGAGGTAAATGCTCGAACGGCTCGTCGGCGATTTTGGAGACTTTTTTAGGATCCGATTTTTGTCTTCAGCCTCGAGGAGATAGCTTCACGCGTCGGTCAATATTCGACTGCATGTTAGCCGGTTCGATTCCGGTTTTCTTTTGGAAACGAAGCGCTTACATGCAGTATCAGTGGTTTTTACCTGATAAACCGGATAGTTACTCGGTTTATATAGACCGGAACGAGGTGAAAAACGGGACAACGTCTATAAAAGAAGTGTTGCAACGGTATAGCAAAGAGGATGTGAGGAGGATGAGAGATAGAGTGATTGATTTGATACCGAATTTGGTTTACGCAAAGTCTCCAAATGGATTAGAGACTTTCAAAGACGCTTTCGATGTGGCGTTAGATGGAGTTTTTAGGAGATTCAAGGAGCAAGAGAATTGGTACAAATGGAGATGAGAAGAAGGAAAATGATTGGATGATTCAGTCAAAAATGATTATTTATTTATTAGTAAGAGTTATTCCAAAATTGTAGCTCCAGAAAAGCTATGATTATTACTTGTAAATTTAAGATTTTTGCTTAGAAATGAATAAGTTGGTTAGTTGAATTTTTATATGTGTGGAGTTCTCATATATATATATATATATATATATATTCTCTTTTGGAGACCATAAGTATATTTTTTTTAATTTAATTTTGATTTCTATGTCATCGTATGTAACGGGTTAGATGTTGATAGATGGAAGAGGGTTAAGAATATTTTATTAAACTGTGAAATCTTTGGGCTTCTTAGTTGAGTGGGAAGTAAAAAGTGGACTAAAGGCCCACATCTTCACACGAACAATGGTTATTTAATAAGATGTACTATGATAGAAAATGAGGTGGTAGGTAGTAAAAGAAACAGAATTTTGTTTGGGTTAGGTTTGATAATCGTGTAATACTCGTGACGCTTTGATGATTGTATATAAAAATGAAAAATATGTTAGTACTCCACTAATCCCAATATTTTGCACCGATCAAGAAATATCGACCAACAAAATTATAGTCTATAAACACTCTAAAATGGTAGACGATATATATGACGAATGTTCTTCAAAAGATCTAAGTATTGAAAAAGTATGATCAATTCCTCTGAAAGTAAAAGTTTGTTAAGATAGCTCCAGAATCACATGTGAACCTCTAAACTTGTTTGTTGTGTAGTGTTGTGCAATTGCCAGGTGTAAGTAAGTAAGAAGGCAACATCAATCATCTATATAACACAACTTCTCACTTCCTCTTTTTAACTCACATATCCTATCTCTTTCTCTCAGGAAGACAACAATGGAGTTTTTGTCACTCGCATCCATCATCCTTCTCCTAATTATCCCCTCCTTCTCAAATCCCATCCTATCTCTAACTGATCAGCCATTAATCTATTCTCTTGACCTAAATGAAGAAGAAAAGTGCCCTTACACAGTGATTGTAACTACAAGCTGTTCTTCTCCGGATTGGTGTAGGGATCAGATCACTATAGCTTTGGGTGACGCCAACGGTAACCAGGTTTGATTATTCACGACATAACCTCTTTAGTTTTATATGTTTTGTTTGTGGGTCAATTATAAAGCGAAGTCATTCGAACCGAAATGAAACTTAAGTTGAACTAAACCAAATTAGATCGTATGTTATGTATTATATTAGGTAGTGGCAAGGAGACTAGATGAACCGTTAAGTGGAGGAGGAGGTTTTGAGAAATGTTCATCAGATACATTCCAAATCAAAGGTCAGTGTCTCAACACTATCTGCTCTGTCTACATCTACCGTTCCGGTCCCGACGGTTGGGTCCCTAAGACGGTCGAGGTCTACAAGGAAGGTTCCAAATACGTGAAATTCAATTTCAACGAAAACATTCCTGAGAACATTTGGTTTGGTCACAACAATTGCAACAACACCGATTTGCCACCGCCATCGCCGGATTTCCCTCCGTTTTCTCCCTCCATCCCACCGCCATCTCCGCCTCATTTTCCTCCCCTCACACCTTCTATCCCACCGCCTCCGCCACCGACACCTTCACTGCCGCCACCGCGGCCGTCCGCTGGCTATGGACGTGGAAGTGGCGAGAGTTTGGTTGTTGTGTTTGCTGCGATTGCGTTTGGGGCAATAGTGGTTTAAGTTTGTTTTTATTATAACTTATACGAGTTGGTTAATAATGACTCGACTAAGATTTTAATCCCTTCGTTTGTGTCTTGTAGTTGGATAATTTCGAAACATTAATTAGTTAATGTATGAGTCTCTAAGTACTCCCATATAAATTCTGCATCAATATTTGATACGTGATGCTTCACTTATGTTATGTGGTAGCTAGTAGCTACAGATATTTGTAGTCGTTCTTTCTAAATACAGATATTTGTGTAA
The DNA here is from genome assembly GCA_900406405.1 of Lepidium africanum. Taxonomy (NCBI): domain Eukaryota; kingdom Viridiplantae; phylum Streptophyta; class Magnoliopsida; order Brassicales; family Brassicaceae; genus Lepidium; species Lepidium africanum. The sequence continues at coordinate 76,388 of OVAX01000100.1, read as the reverse complement.
TCTCTGAAATCAATTGCTTTGTATACACAAAAAATCAATTACTAATTCCATCTTCTATATAAATTCTATATAATAAAAAGAAACCCAATTTTAAATTACCCATACTATGTAGAAAATATTACACTTAATGGCATGGTTTTTGACATTTTTTGTAAGAGTATTTTGAGAAGATTGCTACAAGGATTTCGAAAATAGAATCGATCAGCATTTAATTATCTTATTAAATGCTAAATTAATTAAAATATAACTATATCTGGTTATCAATCAATATTTATTTATTATCGAATTAATTATTTGTCATACATTCCTTAAATATGATTTCACATAATCCCAAAGCACATCTACAAATTACATTTAATTTCCGTATTAACCTAATATGTAAAATGTATAAAGAACTTTATATCCGAATATTTATAATTAATGAGAAGATATCTTTAAAATTTTATTTCGATCAAGTGTATCATGAAAATTTAATTTATGAATTAATGTTAGTTAATGCATTCTTACCTAATATAATATTTACAAAAAACCTAACACTACTATATATATGGTACAAACCTCTTCACAATAGTCATTGACCTCTCACAATCTTCAATATGATTTCTAGGTAATATTTCATTTTCTGTATTGTATTAATTTTTTCAAAAAATATAATTCATATTTTTTATTCATATAACTAAAACACCAAAATTTTATTTTTAGTTTGGCACATAGTATCTGGAATCATAAAATTGTATTTACGACAATATATATTCTTAAATTATAGTTATTAAATTATGTTGTTATTTTACAACCTAAAACTAACACATTTTTGCATTTTATCAAAAAAAATTTTACCCTCTAAAAGTTTCTAAGGTATATTTTGAAGCTATATTTTTACTATATTAGTTGATTTATAAAATACTAAAATAATCCAAATTTTATAGATAATGAAATTGTATTTATGGCAATATACATTTCTTAAATTGTATTAATTAAATTTATGTTGTTATTTTATAATCTAAAACTAAAACATTTTTCATTTTTGCAGTTTATCAAAAAACTTTTGTCCTCTCAAGATTTCTAAGATATATTTATAAGCTATATGTTTTAATATATTAATTGATTTAGAAAATACTAAAATTGATAGTCCAAATTTTATAGATAACGAAATTGTAATTATGAATATATATATATATATATTTCTTAATTTGTATTTATTAAATTTATGTTTTTATTATTTCATTAACTAAAACTAACACACTTTTCATTCTTTCAGTTTATCTCAAAGTCTTTACTCTCTAAAGATTTCTAAGGTATATTTTTAAGCTATATATTTTACTATATTAGTTGATTTAGAAAATACAAAAATTGATAGTCCAAATTATATAAATTACGAAATGGTATTTATGAAAATATATATTTCTTAAATTGTATTTATTAAATTTATGTTTTTGTTATTTTATAACCTAAAACTAACACACTTTTCAATTTTTACAGTTTATCTAAAAATATTTACCCTCTAAAAATTTCTAAGATACATTTCTAATCTATATTTTTTACTATATTAATTGATTTAGAAATTACTAAAATTGATAGTACAAATTATATAGATTACAAAATTGTATTTACGACAATATATATTTCTTAAATTTACAATTTTCGTGATTACTAATTTAATCATGAAATACAATTAAATAAATATATATTGTATTTATACTAGTCTACTATTATATATACTAGTGATTTTTTTATTTATCCTCAAAAAATATAATTTATTACATATCCTTATTTGAATTTCATAATATCTGTTTCTTAACTGATTTCGAAGTAAACATTTAAATTTTGGTGAATGAATGTACACCATATGAATTTTCTAATCTACTTTTTTGGTTTTATGAATATCCTAATCTATTGATTATCTAAAAAATAATTATTTATGATTTCAAATTTAAAATTATTCATAAAAAAATATCCTTTGTATTTATTAGAGTTTATGTATATAAAATATCTTTGAGAATATTCTATCATTATATTTTTATTCTAAAACTTATGTCAAAAGCTATTATAGAGTAACTAATCTACCAAAGAAGGGATAAACTTTAAAACTGATATTATGACAGCTTTATAATTTTTATAATTATTACACAGCTATATAATAAAATGAAATTTTTTTTTAGATTTACCAATATAATCTAGAAAATATTACATTTAATGGCATGCATTTATTTATTTTTGTGAGATTATTTTGGAAAGTTTATTAGTGCCATTTTCAAATTAAGACATTAATTACCATTTAATTCTCTTATTTATTGGTAAATGAATTAAAATATATACATATGATAATCTATGATTTCGTCATAAATCATTTGCCTAAAATTATTTGACATTTTAATGTACATATTCTTTCTATATATTTATCTGAATATACAGTTATAAATCATTAATTATATATATACAAATTCGGAAATCAATTAATAATCGACATTTACTCTCTGATTCTTCATATATGCTACGTGTACCTTTAGTATTAAATTCTTAAAATTACAAATTAAATGTTTAAACCATATTTAGCAACTCATAATGTCGGTATATTCATATTTATTATCATAGATATGATATATTTGATTTCTTTACTAAAATATATTAAACGTCTCATCATTTAATATATTCGAAAACCCTATACACAATTATATATAAGTAAAAAGCCTTTAGTTTGTAATTAGCATACATTTCTGAATAATTGTCATTAGCTTCTCACACTCTTTCTCTGATAGGTAAGATAATTATCCTTATCTGAGTAGTTTGATTTGTTTGTTTATTATATATGTTAATTTAGTAGTTGTAGTTTGCATACATCTATGAAGAATAATTATTGCCTTCTAACACTTTTTATACATGATTGCTAGGTAAAGTAATTATAGTTCTTTTATTATTATTAAATAATTTGGTGATTTTGTTATGTAAATGGTCAAGAGGAATATTGTTTTGGAAACAAAGAGTGATAATTTCAAAAATTTATTTTATTTATTCAGATGTCTCACACTTTATATAAAATTATATTTTATTTATTCTATAAACTATTAATATATTCTGTAAACTACTAATATTTCTTTTATTTTTAGCTTATATTATTATACCAAATATAATATTTAATCAAAAATGGAGTACATATTAATAAATCACCTTTGTAATCATAACTTGAATAAAATAAAATTAGAGAATTATTATCGTGTCAAATAATAGTTATCTATATTAATAATACATGTTTTACTTCTTATATAGATTTATTACATAACAATAAATAAAGTAAAAATATATTATTTAAATCGATATAGCACATACAATTAACTATGAAAATTTATGCTCATGTTCTATAAAATGATATAATGAAATTAAATTTGAACAATTAATACTGTTATGATATATTTTTGACAAAATAAAGGAAAATAACTACTTTAAATTACAATGATACATTAAAATCTAATCAAATTAAATTCCATCACATTAAATTGACTTGTATTCTCTAAAATTAAAAGTTCTTATATAATTTACGTTAATCATTAATAAAATTATTTCATGCCATTAAATTTAAGCAATATAGTACTGATTAACATATAATTTGATTGATTTGTATCTTAGTATTTAATTTGATTGATTACATATCTTAGTATTTAATTTGGTACATTTGTTATTGTTTCTTTTTTTAAAATTATTTCAAATATAGATGTATTTAATAATTAATACTGTTATGATATGTTTAATGTTAAAAGAAAGTACATTAACTATTTCATATTACTATGGATACATTAAAATCCAATCAAATTAAATTTCATCAAATTAAATTAATATATTTTCTCAAAATAGAAACTCTTACATAATTTACGCTAATCATAAATTAAATGATATTATGGAATTAAATTTGACAATTAATACTGTTATGATATGTTTTTTTTAAAAAAATACAATAACTATTTCAAATTACCATGGATACATTAAATTCCATCACTTTAAATTGATTAATTTTCTCTAAATAGAAAGTTCTTACCTAATTTACGTTAATTTATTTGATATATATATATATATATAATTCTTAACTAATTTACATTAATTCTATATAACAAAATGAATCTATATTTTAGATTTGTCCTTGAAATATTAAATATATTACATTAAATGACATTATATTTTACAATATTAGTAAGAGTATTTTAGGAAGATTATCAAAATAATTTCGTAAACAACATAAATATCTTCATTTAATTATCGTATTAATTTCTGAATTAAATTGAAAGATATATATATGTAGTAATTAGTAGATAATTTCTAAAAATTGAACTATAAATAATCATATTTGATTATGCAATATTTATTACAAAATTTAATGCGATATTAAATCTATACGATTTTTATGATATGGTAATCATGGTAATAATAAATTTAGTAAAGGGATTAGATATTTATGATTTTTATACGAGATTAAATCTATACGATTTTTATGATATGGTAATAAATCTATACAATTTTTATGCAATATTAAATCTATACGATTTTTATGATATGGTTATAAATGTATATGATTTTTATGATATCTACATCTAATGTAGTACTATAATTGTGTTTTATTAGTTAGGATTAGATTTGAATTTATCAATCAAATCAAATAATTACCGTATTAATTTGGTAATCAATCTATAAAGTATTTATGATAAAAAGTTATTGTAAATATATGCTTTTAAGGCAAGTCAAAAATCTCAAAAAATTATGTGTTAGTATACAAAGGATTATAATCGAATGTATATCTAATTTATTAAAGGAAAGTTATTATGAATCAGTCAATCAAATAATTATCATATTAATCTGGTAATCAATCTATATGATATTTATGGTAAATATATATATATATTGATTAGATCACAATTGATTATGTATTTAAGAGACGAATTTAATTAAAAAATAATTTATGGTATAGATTAATATAGAAAATTTTCAGTTTATATTTACTTTAAATACAAATTAGAGATTTCGTTAACTATTTATAAACTGTTTTTATTTAATGTTATGGATAATTATAATAACCAAAAATATATAGATCGTTTTATTGATTATTATTTTGTGTGATAAATACATAATATATAAGATAAAAAATACAATAAAATTTAATGTATTTAGTTCTTTTTGTATAATATATACATTATATTAATGTTTTTGTACCAATTAATTTTGATTTCTATACTAATTCCTAAAACTTGAGACTGTGGACCAAAGAGGACACAAATAAGTTGTTTGAACTGTGCAAATTTTTTTTTCTTCATTGTTAGTTAGTTTGTGTGTTTTTTTTGTTAGACATATCTTTATTTTTAATTATGTATATTTTTATAAAGGGTAATGCAATAAAAATAAGAATGTTTTATTAATTGTGTTTCCTATCCTATCCTTATCATATTTTATATTTGTTTCTTGATTTGAAAAATTTGATACTTATGTTTGATTCTTTACAATAAAATTATACATGAACAAGAAAAAAAAAGAACAAGTAATATATCTATACAATATATGATAATTGCTTTTATAGAAAAAAAGTTAAATATAAAAATTGTAATGCATCAAAACATGAATGAATACGGGTCAAAATTTATATTTTATACGTATCACATGTCATAAAAATTGATAGAAGGTAATATGAATACGAATCTAAAACTTAAATGAACAAAATTCACAAAAATTATACACAAAAATTGTAAAACATCAAAATATAAATAAAAATAAGTCAAATATATATATATATTATATATAACACGGGTCACAGAAATTAGTTGCATATACATCACAAGTCATCATCTATTATATAAGAGATTATAAAATAATCATTGTATATTAGTTATACACAAAATTAAAACAATTTTCATATACAAATCAAATCATAAGATAAATAAAAGACAAACAAATATCACATATACATATATTAGGAACAAGTTTAAATAACTAAAATTATATATTTTTGACAAAAAATATCCCATGCACCATGTAACAATCTAGTACAAAAATAATATAATTATTACATGTTCTCTCCATCATCGTATCGATTAATGTCCACAATAGTAACAAGAGACGTGGCTTGTGTTTATGGCTTGTTGACTTGAGCGTTGCCATTTAATTCGGTTCCAATAACGAAATTGAATTTGACCCGGTCTAATCCGGTTTAGCTCGAAGTGGTTTGTATACTTTTTATCTTCACAATTACAGTTTTGATTTCTCCTTTTCTTGCATCTCTGAACGATTCCGAAAAAAGCACGGGAAAATGGTGTCGATACGACTCTTCTTCACTCTCCTCTCCTTTGTCTTCCTTATATTCATCTCTGTTTCCGAATCGAAACTTCTGGAGCCTCACGCTGCTGAATCCTTCAATGTCAGCCTCATCCAGGTTTGCGCTCTTCCCATACTCACTCCCTACACCGTGTGAAGTTTTCCGTGGAGAAATTTCTTGTTTCTTTGCTGTTTGATTTTTTCCCGAGAAACATATGATATTACTTATATGCGTGTAAAATTTCACTGAGGATGCAGAAATTGGGGGCTAGTTGTTCGTACACAGTGATAATCTCGACAAGTTGTTCGTCATCGCGGTACACGCGCGACCAGATCAGCATCGCTTTCGGCGATGGATATGGAAACCAGGTTAGATTTTCCCGCTTATTGAGATTTTGATTTCTTCATAATCCTAATTTGGTAAGACTTTGATTCGAAAACTTGGTTTATTGATTAGGCCCTAGGGTTCCATTTGAATGTTTACATCCCGAAACAAAGCTATTCTCGCACAATTCGTTGATGCTTACATCTGATTCTTTGTAAATTAGCTTAATTATAGTTTTTTCCCCTTAGATTTTCTGTTTGTAGCAGGTCATCTTTGGTTTCATTAGGTATTTAGCTTTGCCAGCTCAGTTCTTGATGGCTAGTCAGCTATCGAATATGCAAATTGCATAACATTATCACTTGTTATGTAGGAAATCTAGTAACCAAAGTTTTGAAAATTTTGCAAATGCATTTGTTCTCATTGAACTTGCCAGATTGCTCTGCTTGGTCTCAAGTACACTGACATCGTGTTACACTCCGATCACAAAAAATATGGATGCCAAATCGGCCGTCTGTTTGGTGTCATAAAGTTCTAGTATTGGAACATTTGAGTTTGATAGTAATAGATGAAGGTTTTAATGCATTGCTTTTGGTCATAAGTAGTGTCCAATCTGTTAAGGTATCTGTCACCAACAAGCCGTAAGAATGTTCATCTTCGGCTTGGGATTCGATGAAATTCATAGCTTGGGTTTTGTGTTTTCTGAATCAGATATACGCACCAAGGCTAGATGATCCATCTTCAAAGACGTTTGAGCAATGTTCATCAGATACATTTGAAATAAACGGACCATGCACATACCAGATATGCTATGTGTATCTCTACAGGTCTGGTCCAGATGGTTGGATCCCAGATAATGTAAAGATTTATAGCCATGGCTCGAAAGCGGTCACCTTCTCATATAACACGCATGTCCCTGAAAGTGTATGGTATGGTTTCAATTATTGCAACAGCGCCTCAGATTCTAGCATCTTGGCCATTGGTCTCAGAAGGATCGTGGTCGTGCTCCTAGGGTTTATTGTCGCCGGTTCAATGTTGCTCGTGTAAGTTCTTATGGTTCTGGTTTTACTGTCGGTTTTGTATGAACATAGTAGGACTTATTCTGAATAAATCTGTATCGCTCTTGGGGAGTTGGGTCTATAGATAGCCCTCGGAAGATTTGTCTCTCAGATCTGTAAACCGTAAACGTATGATGAAGATACTACTGTCAATTAAAGAGTGTGTACATTTTATGAGCACTGTGTATTAATATATATATGTGACCGTTCACCAACGATAAGTGTTAGAAAAGAAAGAGATATCGAATGGATTATAAGTTATGTATTGATCTTGTTATTGTAATCGGGGTTTTATATTGTTAATTGAAATTTGAGAAGAAAATGCAAATTTGATTTTTTGTTGTTGTTGTTGTAGTTTTGTTACATCAAAAATCCTTGTATTATCTCTCAATCAAAGGAGAGTAGCAAGGTCCAATGTCTAACGAGACAAACGAGAATAGCAAAGTTACCAATTTGTCCGGATAAAAGAAAAAAAGAAATTTAACGTTAAATTATAACCAAAAAAAGTTCAACAAGCTAGATATTTTTGAGGCCTTGACCTAATAAGCATAGCAAAGGATTCTCAACAACTTTTTGTGCGGAGGACAGCTTGTTCCTATGTCGTGCTACTTTCAAGGAGTAGCCTGTTCCTATGTCGTTCTACTTTCAAGGAGTGTATCAAGCTGCTGTGTTGCTTACATTTCTATGAAGAAGCCTCAAGTAAAGTTATTAATGTTCAAAAATCCGCTGTGACTTTTGAGAGTACTGTTGATGACATATCAAAAAGGATATTTGGACTATATCTTGGTATAACCAACGAAGGTGGCAATGACAAATACTTGGGATTCCCTGAAAGTTTTAAAGGTTCAAAAAAAGATATCTTAGCTTACATAACTACGTGGTTAAAGAACATATTAAGTGGCGGGTATGAAAAAACATTATCTCTCGGTGGTAAAGAAATTTTACTAAAATCTGTTGCTTTGGCTCTTCTGGTGTATACACTGTCTTGTTTTCGACTGTCTAAGTTTCAATGTAAAAAGATCACAAGTGCCATTACAAGCTTCTGGTGGAATAGTAAGGAAAACAAGAAAAAGATCCATTGAGTATCTTGGGAGAAAATGTGCAAATCGAAGGAAAATAGTGGGCTTGGTTTTAGAGATATAGAGAGTTTTAACAAGCTTTACTTGCCAAGCAAGCTTGGAGGCTGCTAGACTCTCCTTACTCTCTGTTATCTCGAGTTTTAAAAGCCAGATACTTCCTAAGGGTTAGCTTTCTTAAGGCAAAGGTGGGAGCAAGGTCATCTTTTGGCTGGCGTAGCCTTCTATTTGGAAGAGAGCTTTTGTCCCATGGCCTAATGAGGTCAATTGGTAATGGACATGATACTAACGTATGGCTCGACAAATGGGTAATGGACGAAGAGCCTCGCAGACCTTACAACAAGGAGCTCACCATTGATCTTAATCTCCATGTCTCTGAACTAATCACAACAGAAGGAATATGGAACTAGATGAAGCTACACACGATTTTCCTGCCTTTAGATGTACATCGCATTTCTTCTTTTCCTCCGTGTGTCAGCACAATGGACTCTTGGATATGGGCATTTTCAAAAAGCGGTAGCTACAATGTTAAAAGTGGATATTGGCTTGCAATGAAACTTCATGTTTGGCTTGAGCCTGAACCAGACGATATTCAAAGGACGAACAAGACAAAGAAAAGAATTTGGAAGATTAAAACTCAACCCAAAATCAAATTCTTCTTATGGAGAACACTCTCAGGTGCTCTTGCTGTTGCAGATTGTCTACGGAAACATGGTATGGTTGTTGATCGGTTATGTTCAATGTGCAAACCGCAAGATGAATCCATTAGACATGTCCTCTTTGAGTGTACCTTCGCCACTCGAGTGTGGAGGAAAACGAACATCCCAAAATTATTAAACAATTCATGGGAAAATCTTGAAAAATGTGTTGATAATCTTATTTCCAAAATGGGTAAGTACGATAGCAATGGTCAAATACGTAAAGCATTACCATGGATTCTTTGGGACATCTGGAAACAACAAAATGGCAAGGTTATAGGGGCAAGGACCAAAATGCAGATTTCACTCTTGCACACGCAATAGAAGAAGTGAGTGAGTGGAGTACTTCAAACTCCATTGTGGATGCCAGTGAACAAGAATCTCACGCGCATACACAAGGATTGACTCACCCTGACCCGTACATGATGAAATGTAATACTGGTGTGGCTTGGGTTAAACCTCCTGCTTTGTGTGGTTCTTCTTGGATCACATGCAATTATTCTGGTGATGTTCATCACCACGCTAGAGATGCCTTGTCTCCTTATCAAACAAGAATGATTGCAGAATGGCGAAGCCTTTTATGGGCTTTACAAAGCTTAAAAGAGCTACATTGCAAAGATGTTGAAATCTGGATAGAAAACAGAAATATTGTGGAAGCTATACAACAACCCACGTCTTGGCCGAAATAGAAAACCTTTATTAGGCATTTTCGGGTTTTGAAAACTTGTTTTAACACTTGTCAAGTCCATCTTTCCTTTGTGAAGGCAAATATTTTGGCTCGGAAAATAGCCAATAATGTAACTTAAGAGAAGCGTTTCAACAATTACCTTGCTGCAGGTGCACCGATTTAGCTTGGTCATTTCCTCGGGGAGGGTCGAAGACTTTCCTGCTATGGCTAGAGTTCCTTGACTTTGTTTTACTCTTGTTAGCAATTTCTTTCCTCTGCACCAAAACTTTCTCTGTCTTTTGGAGTTATATTATATATATAAAAGAAGACTATGTCTCTCCAGGGCTCGACAACTCAACATGACACCTCATCTAAAAAAGAGCAATCAAATTTCTTGATTAATCCAACTCATCACATGCTTCCACTTCTTCAATCCCAAACCTTTTGCCTTCAACAATCGTGACTCTTCTGTTTCCCTTTTATTTTTATTTTTTAGATAAAAGGTAATGATTCTTCTGTTTCTCCTACGCTAAAGTCCAGTTCCCTCACAAAATGGAGACTGGTGACAGCGTCACCATGAAAATTTTCGATCTAAGTCCAAACCTTAAGCGTAACAAAGTTGATCAGGTTGTATTTTTTACTCTTTTAACTTCTCTCTTTTCGATTTAATTGTGGTTTCGAAGGAACAGATTTCAAATACTAATGCAGATTCATCATTCAGATTAGTTTCCACATCATCTTCCTCTTCTCCCTCTTCTGTTCTAAAAGTGAAACCTTATTTTAATATATATAGAAGGAAAAAGAACGAAGGAGAACCTCTAGCATTGTTAGCGAAAGTATGACGAAAGAAAATCCTCTTTGATGAAAAACTAATCAGAGCTTCTCTTTTGATTCTATAGATCGTGTGCTGTAGAAGGCTCAAGAAGGTGTACACGGTTCGACAGCATATGGAACAAGGCAACATCATGTTCACTCTCACATGTCAGAAAACAAGAAGATGACGTTTTTCGCCACTAACTATCCTTCACACGGAAGCTCCTAATCCTATAAACACTTCTTCTCGGACCAAATTTTGGAAATTTCTATGGAAGATGATTTTTCTCTTCAAAAATTAGTTCATGTGGGTTGTGAAATTTGTTATCGTAAAAACTCTTTTTATATAATTAAATTAAACAATATTTCTTTTTCGTGAAGTTTACTGATCTTTATTGTTTCATACGTTTCTACAAAGTGCATGGGCCTTCATATATGTGAAGAGACCGCATAGGAGCAAGTTTCGACTTCTTTGATGATCAATGGCACAAATTTAGATTAAGCACAAAAGATATTGTTATTTAGTGTTGGTGGATATTGATATTAGTTTCGAATCGTTTTGCATTCTTTTACTTAAAATTTTTTTTTTCCTCTGTTTCAAGTTTATGGAAACTTATATCTACCCGATGGAAAACAAGTTAAAACTTGCTCAATCCGATATGCAATGAAGCTAATGTTAAAAGAGCTGGCAAAGAGAATGCCTGAATTTTTTGTTCTTGTAGGTTTCTTTTCCTCTACAAATCTCTTAAAGCTTTTACCCTTTGTGATAGTGTGCTTATGGATTCGTGGTTCTTGGAGGTAGATAGTGTTGCTAGAGCTAGAAGAGATGTGAAAAGCGTAAACTGAAGTTGCAGGATAATATTAAAGCTGAGAAAGAAAAGATCAAAAACTTTTACTCACCTACCTCTAATATCAGATTTTTATCACAAAGTATTATATTTATATTTTACCTGTTCTTATTGGAGTATAGCAAGTTAAGGTAATCTCCAATCATTGTGTGTTTTAGAGATTGAATCACTAATTAGATATGTGAAAGACTTCCATTTTTGTTGTTAATTTACTAGATGGAGGAACTAAGGAAGTTTTTGATTAGGACCATTGCTAGAGAAACTATTATGTTGCGGTTTTGAGATATCTAAGGGCTAGAAATTGGCATGTCAAGAAAGCTGCTAAGATGTTTAAAAAAATTTTGAAGTCGCAACTTCAATACAAGCCTGAGGAAATTTTTTGGGTATTTATTTGAACTAATAAACATACTGAAGAAGATTAGTCATGATCAAGTATGTANTGAAGAAGATTAGTCATGATCAAGTATGTATGAAGAACCTTTTAATTGACTTAGAGGGTTTCGGTTTGGTACAATCTAAGTACCTAAACCGGGGTTGGTTTAAGCTTTTAATTGGGTTAGTTAATCTCTTGGTTTGGTGTCGTTACTTTGTAACTAACGACGCTAAACAGGTAGTTGTAGCTTCTTCTTCTTCGTTGTTCTAGTTACAGAGAGAGAGTTTTAGAGAGAGATAGAACTNGTTACAGAGAGAGTTTGAGAGAAAGATAGAACTCGAGAGAGAAAGGGGTTCGTGAGCAAGTAGAGCTTACGAGGTGAGAGCTAGAGAGAGAGAGAAGCAAGCTGAGAGAGAAAGAGAGACGAGGGATTGTAAACAGAGGATTCTCATTTGAGTATTCGGCGTTTATAGTGGAATCCGGAGTTCGAGATTTAGAACTCCAGCGAGACGTAGGATTCCGATTTGGAATCCGAACTCGTTAAATTGTTGTGTCGTCTTGCTTAATTCTTTCTCATTTCGTTAGAAATTACATCGGTGAACTTGTCTTAAGTTCAACAGTTTATAAAAGATAGAGGTTTTTTGTGGTCTTGTTTTTCTTCCTTTCTCTCTGTATTTCTTCTTGTTCTCTTTGAACAAATGTGATCTTCTCGCTTATGCCGCAGAGTCACTATTTCTTAGGAGTTGATTCGTTTTAGTAAGGAAAAGTAGAGTCCTACTCAGTAATAAAGCTGTCTCTGGTATGAAAAGCTATGTTTTTAGTTTGGTATTGACTTGAAAATGTCTAGATCTCGACATCTAGACCAAAATTTTATCAAGTAGGAGTATATTTTTGTTAAATTCTTACAGTAGTACTGCTAACTATATTACATAAACATATACGTTTATATTATAAAGTCTAACTTTCATTATACATAGATTTTTAGCAACATAACAAAAACTAGGTTTGGTCTTTCAAAGAGCATAAAGAATATTCATACTTTCGTTTTCCCTAGTTGAGGACTTAGGACTCTCTAGCTGATTTGGAGTCTTTCAATCTCCAATCATTAGAGCTGTGGGTACCGGAAATTACCATATTTGCGGGATTTGTTTCCTTATTTTGATTTTTCTTTCCTTTTCTTATTGCACAAGGCAAGTTATGCTCAAGATCAAGTTAACCTAATACCTCCATAGCTTCTCCGCCGACTATAGTAATTGATGTGGTTTGGATCGGTGCTTGGTGGTGTTTTGTTGTTACAAGTTGTTTACATTGTCTGGTGATCGCTTGTTGTGATTTCACTAAATCGATTTCAACAGACAGAAGCGTGTGGTTTAGAGAATGTCTTTGGATCAAGCAATGAAGGTGATGACACTCGATGACACTAAACCAATCAAGTTACGTACGATACCTAAGGTATGTACCATGGAGAGGAACAAATGCAGCTTAATGGGCAGAATTTTAAATCCTGGAAGCCAAAGAATGTCTAGGTTTATACATGATATACCACGGGTTTGGCATGTCTATGAATGATGCAGAGGTTATGCTGTTGTGGATCGAATTCAATCTAAGTAACCGTAGGCAAGAAAGAGAAGAGAGAATCGCGACAACAACACAGGGANAATCTAAGTAACCGTAGGCAAGAAAGAGAAGAGAGAATCGCGACAACAACACAGGGATTTTACGTGGTTCGATCGTAACTGATCTACGTCCACGGCCACACTAATTGATTTCACTACTCGAAAAAAAGATAGGGTTTACAATTGCATTGGGATATATATATATATATATATATATATTGAGATTTGGGCCACACGGCCCATAAATGACTGAAAGCCCAAAACCAAAAACGACTGCGCCCCCTGACCCCTGCTCAGCGTCGGGAATCAAGGGATTCCTGGCAAATCAGTCTCCACAACTGAACATATGCATCATTATCCGAGGAAAAGTGCATGTGGAGTGTAAACACACGAGGTTTGATGAAAAACACCTAATTCCCAAAAATACAAAGACAAGCTCGTAAATTCGGTACCATTGTCACTTTGTACGATCTTAACTGACTTGTTGAACTATTTTTCCGTGTATGCAAAGAACTATTTTAGCACATGTTTAACCTCGGACTTGGCGATTAACAATTATGTCCACACTGCTCTTGTATAATCGTCCACTATTGTCAAAAAATACACTCCTCCACAAGATGATGGTACATGATATAGCCCCCAAACGTCACAATGTATTAAAGAAAAAGGTTCATCTATTTTATTAATGCTAACGTGAAATACATCTCTAGTTTTTTTTCCACGAAAGATCGAGAATGTAACATAGAAGCATAACCAAAAAACAAAGGTAAATTGGAAAGCACTGAAAACGACGGATGACCAAGACAAAGATGCCATATGTTTGGATCGAAACTATCCTTCACTGAATGAGCCTTAACCGCAGCACAATGTGTGAAATAGTAGACCCCATCACACTCCTTACTGGTTCCAATCAGCATCCTCGAAAAACGGTCCTACAAGATACAAACGGTGTCAGTAAACATCGCCACACACTTTGATTGTTTCAGCAATTTTGCAACTACAACCAAGGTACAATTCAACGAAGGGACATAGAGAACATTAGGCAATGAAACAATATCTAATAAGTGAAGTTATCCCATGTTCATAGCAAACGTTTTGCTACCATCAGCAAAACCCACTGTACACTAATCAATTTTTACTAAATCTCGCAACAAAAGTGGATTTCCGGTCATATGATGTGAAGCTCCATTATCTAAGATCACATCACCGGAATCCTTCTTACCAGACAGCTTATCGGAATTTGTTGTGCATGATTTGTCATTCAACAACTGTTGCAACGTCTTCCATTGATCGGTCGTGAGCTCTAGAAACACTGAGCCATTCGAATTTATGGCATGAGCTGCCTGAGCTGTGTTTGGTTGACCTTTGCCACGTCCTGCGTTGCCGCGACCACGTCCACGATTGCCAGATTTCTGATTTGTGGCACGCTCTGTCCACCAATCGGGATAACCACGAGCTGCCATAAGTCGTTCTTGTGACCCGAACATCCGCAATGAGTACATGACACATCACTGTTTTTTAGAATAGATGTTGCTTCGGATTTAGCTTAGATGGCTTCATGTTGTGATGAACGAGCCACAAACCCGACCACGTTTTATTGGTGTTCTCGATCATGAGCCGAAGTAAGGCGCCGCTCCTCTCTTACCACCTTTGAATAGGCTTCAGCAAGCGATGGGAGAGCATATGCTCCGATAAGATTAGTACACAAATTCCCAAATTTTGCATCATCAAGACCCATTATAAATTGATGAAGTTTTTCTTTTTCTCGCTCTTTTGACAACTCTTTTGTCGCTCCACAAGTACACACAGGCAGAGGATGGTACATCTGCAGTTCCTCCCACAAATAGCACAACTGACCGTAGTACTCGAGGACTGCTCTTCCGTTTTGGCGACACGAAGCTGGTTGCATCTTCAGCTGATGCACGTGCACAGTACTACCAACTGATAACCACTCCTTAAATTCTTCCCAAAGCTGTTGTCCTTCAGATATAAAGGTCACCATATACTTAACCTTCGGTTCAATAGACGCACGAATCCAACCTACAATCATTGAGTTGACAGCTTGCCAATTCTCATAGTTTGAATCGGTAACAGACGGTTTTGAAGAGTTCCATTGATGAAACCGGTTTTGCGTTTGGCTTGCAAAGCATTCATCATCTCCATAGACCACTCGTTATAATTTTCTCCATTCAACACGATTAGAGAGATTAGCTCTTTGGGATTATCAGAGCTTGCTAGGTTATATGGCGACACTGTCACCGCAACAGGAACCACTGACCCCACAGTTTCTTCTCGGTTACCAGTCATGGCCAAGAAAAGAATTCAATTTTTTTGTTTTGTTTTGCCCTGACGGCTCTAATACCATGTAGAATTAGGTACTGAATTGTTTGGGTCTTATTAATCACATTAATATGGTATTTATACAAGTATAAGAGAAACTCTAATCGAATGGGAATTAAATTAACTATATAGGCTTGACTGACTTAGATGCTAACCGAATACAAAGATATATGGAAAACTTCCTAATATATTCATGTGTTTCCTTTATCGCCTATAAAATAAATGTCAATAGATGTAGTCTAGTGAAAAGAAGGCAAAAATGATGAGTAATTAGTGGTTCACTAATTTCGAAAAGATTAGGTTCAAATCATGGATTTGTGGGTGTTTTCTAAGTGAGATAATGTGTTTATTGGTTTGATGATGATCATTATTTATCCTTTAAACCAGTCTCTTTGTAAGTTGATATCTTGATGTTTAGAGAAGGTATCATGAGACATTGAGATTTACTTTATGTGTTTCATTTAAGAAAAGCAATGAAACTAAATCCTAGAGTAATGTTTCGTGTCTAAGGCTTGTTGTTATTGATAAAGATAAGACGTTACGTCATTAGTGCTTTGATGGAAGTCGGTGTAATCTCCCTAAAATGCGAAAGGTCTGAAAAGGATCTTTGGATCTTTTGACCAAAAACTATGTGGATGAATGGTCCTGAACATATAGTCATAGGGAAAATAGACTACACAACTTTTATAAGTGTAAGAGAGTCAAGAAGACTTCTTTGAAACACTTGATTTAAGTGTAAGAGAGTCAATAAGAAGATCTCTTTGAAACATTTGTCTTAAGAGAGTCAAGAAGAAGACCTCTAGGACATGAGTAAAGCAGAAGATAGTTAAGAAGAAGACTACTTCAGACACTAGTTAACGTTGAAATATGTTATTTAATAGAATTTGCAAAGCTCTCAGTAGTTGATTTAAGTTGAGGAGGAGCTTTAGCATGGAAAAGAATATGGCAGACCATTAACGAGAGCATTGTGTAGACGTACGGCCTAGGACACAACATCTCAATGGGTTTATGGTTTTTTAGTTTGTAGTTTATGGGCTCTTACCAAGAGAATTTACTTAGCTAAATCTTTGGTTCAAAAGGTCAAACGAAGGAATATTACTAAACTTGAGAAATCATGTAAAAATGGGGTGTGAGACTAGTAAGTTCCTGTAAGTTTATAAGCTCCTTTTGATAGTGAATGTGTTCATAAATGATGGAAATTGTTTGGTAATAATCATTAGTTCAAAGGTCATTCATAGTATGCAACTGATTGGTTGAGTCATTGGATGAATGAACAAAGGGTCTTATTCGAATTAGTGAATAAGTCATGAGAAAAGAGACACTTTAGCTGGAAACATAAAAGTGATAAGAAATATATCACTGGAATATGTTTAAGTCTAAACGGATTGTAGGCTTATAGTTGATGTAATGACTAAAAAGCTGAATAGAGAATTGATTCTCGAAACAACATAACAACATCTGAAATGGACACGTTAAGGTATTATATAGCCATGTAAGTGTTTGATGATACTCTGAAAAAGAGTTCAACGCTTGTGTATGAATGTTTGTTCATTCGTTTATGTTTTTACTTTGTAAAGTAGAAAGACAAGTTATACAACTTATGTTTATAAGAAGTTTTGAACTTTATAAACTGATCAGGTTTTTGTATACATATATATACATGTTGCGAGATACTTAACAGATTTGATTCAAGTCTTAAGGACATCAGATTATTTACTCTAAATTTGTTGAAACAAGACGAGGATTGTTAGAGTTGTTTCACAAATATGGGCCTGATATTTGGATTAAGTCAATTAGATAGAGTCCATTAAGTAAGCCCAAGTGGCAATTTCTTTCACCGCTTTCTCTTGTAACAAACTCTCGGTCTTATTAAAGGCTGAGAAGAGTAAAGTTGAGCGAGATATAGATTAAAACAGAGAGAGAAGTCAGCGAGAGCGAAGAAGAGAGAATCATCAATTCGATGTATTGATTTACTTCTGTTAATTGATCTTCTCTAGTTGTTCTTGGAATTCTCTTTATCACCTTCATCTTGCAGATTCAATTAGTTGAGTATCTCACCTCTTATCTACCGTGATAAAGATTTGAGGGCAGAGGAGACTCTAAGAGATACCACCATTGAAGCTTCTTCACGGAGAATTTGGTGGCTAAATCTCTCAAGTTCAGAAAACACGTTCTTCGGCTATGCAACTTGAGTTCTTGTTGTTTCTTTATTTTTCAGGCATTGTATCATCATTCTCCAACACTATCTTAGTATAATTTTTATAAAAACAAAGATGAAGATGATCTTCATATAATGAAGGGACTGATTGTTGCAGACTGCTGCTTCTATTTTAAAATCTGGACGTATTGTATCACAGAATAATGTTTTTGACTAACAAAACAAGCTCTTGCTAGAAGATGAATAACGATTTATATAAACTATGCCTATGTGTTGCAGACTATAATGTGTTTAATCTATGGCTTATATATAATTTGGTGTCAGAGATCAATAACTGGCTCTTATGAATTAAGATGACTAACCAATAGTAAGCTCTGCCTTGAATGCTTCACTTTGTTTCAGTTTTCACTTAAGACTAAAAACAAATAACACATAACTGAAGTACATATTGTTTATTAACACATAATTGAAGCCTTAAGCAAAGATGTTACTGTAATGGAAGGCCATGTCCCTGTTTTATTTTCATCTGAGATCGTTTGCTACTATTTTTTTGGTTGATTCCTATAAGATATCTTTATTTTATGTTTTCTTACAATATATAGTATTTGTTTTGTTTTTTCATTCTGACAATCGTTAATACTTTCATTTTCGGGAATAAATTTCATTCGACCCTTAAATTATGTGGTCACAGAATTTCTTGGATGAAGGATTCAAAGTTTAAAGACGTTTTGGTTCAGAAAACCTTTAATACAAAGCAGCCTAAACTTTTTATGGTTAATTAGCATACTATTAAGTTTTTAATGGTTATTAATGTTGTCTGATCAGGATCTGTAATCATTAATCCTTTTTGTTGGATCCACGTAATACACGATATCTATGTTTTGGGGATACACAACGATTCTGAAAATCTTTAGTACAACCTATGAAGTACTTTGTGGTAATTATACAATCTTTATTATTCTTTGTGTTTTCAATCTCATACATAAATCTGATAATGTTACTTTCTTCCTTTTCTCCAACTTTTTTGTGTTCTTCTTTCTTTTTGTTTGTGGGAATTCTTTTAGACTCTAAAGCTTCTCATCAAGATGAATCAAATGTTGATAAAAACAGGTTGATGCATTCACTGGTTCAGCTTTCAAAGGAAACCCTGCAGTTGTGTGTTATCTTGATGATCAAAGTGAGAGAGACGATGTTTTTATTCAGTCTCTTGCTGCTGAGTTTAACCAACCCATGGCTTGTTTCCTTATTACAATCATTAGCTCCAATCCTCATGACCCTCCAAACTTCATACTTCGATGGTTTACTCGCTTCCTTGAGGTCTTGCTTCATTCTTTTGATTCATTTTATGTTAATTCATATGTGTCTGTGTGGTGAGGTGCAAATTGTACATTAGCACATCACAGAGTCTCAAGATGAACAAATGTGATCTTCTTGCTTATGCCGTGATCTACACGTTACTTAAATTTATAAGCTAAAGAGCAGAAACAGAACCACTATTTCTCATACTGACTAGTTTGGGTTTTAGGAGTTGGTTCGTTTTGATAAAGAAAAGTAGAGTACTACTCAGTAACAAAGCTGTCTCTGTGTTGAAAAACTCCATTTTTGTTTGATATTGAGTTGAAAATGTCTAGATTTCGACATTTGGAACCAAAAAATTTATCAAGCTCTCAATGAAATGATGAAACCTTATGATCATATTCTTTACAAGTTATAATAAACAATGACTTCACAAGCAATGTTAACTGAAATGCTCATTACTCAACAATCTTTGTCTTCAGGCTCATACGATCCAGTTAAGTCCATTTCACAACATCTTTGTCTTCACAGACTAGACATTTACTATTGATATGGGTTGGTTGCAGACAGATAAGAAGGGTATGGCTATTAAAGTAATGAGATTGTTTAAGGCTATTAATTCACTAAATATATTAATCATTTTTCTTTATGTGGGTGTTCCTTTTTTGGCTAACTAATAATTCTTTTTGCTTTATGAGACAAAACGTGAATCACGTCATTTATAGCTGTATTTAAGTAAGTGTACACTGAACACTAGAGTACAGAGCTTCATAGGAAGAAGAAGAGATATGACCATGATCATGAAGAAGCCTGTGAAGTACTTTGTGGTAATTCTCTCTTTTTCTTTGTTTTAGTGTGCAACTTACTTTTTCTATGTGCTCTGATTAGTTCTACTTCTAGAGATTGATAAATGTGTTGGTCAACAGGCTAATGCATTCTCGGAGTCAGCCTTCAAGGGAAATCCAGCAGTAGTGTGCTTTCTTGATGAGAAGAATGAGAGAGACGACCCTTGGCTTCAGTCTATGGCCACTGAATTCAACATGCCCTTGACCTGTTTTGTTATTCCAATCACTTCCTCCAATCCTTTTGAACCTTCACACTTCTTTCTCAGGTGGTTCACCCCCACCATTGAGGATTTGTAGCCCTTTCTTCCCCATTACAGTTTCAACATTTGGTATGATAATCATCCAAAATCATTCACACTAGAATGCCTTCAAAAAGGATCATCACCAAATTTTAGATGACAAGAGCTTGACTCTTTCTTGCAGGTGGATCTCTGTGGAGATGCAACCTTAGCAGCTGCTCACACCATCTTCTCAAACGGTTTGGTTGGTTCAGAAGAAATTAAATTTGCCACCCACTCAGGGATTTTAATCACTAAAACAGTTTCAGAAACTCTCAACTTCTGTAACAATGAAAAGAAAGGATCATACTTGATCGAATTGGATTTCCCTGTGATTCCAACTTGTGACTACAACTCCAATGACATCACCATGTTTTCCAAAGCCTTAAATGGAGCTACCATTGTTGATATCCGAGGAACCACAACTGATAAAAGCATCTCTCAAGCTTTGATCGGAGCTTCCAAAGCAGCTTCAACTGAAAAAATCATTGTATGCATTCACAATATAAAGTTGTATCTGCTCCTCTCATGAATGCTTCCAGTTGCTTTCCTAATCATTCCAAAAGTTTGACTCAGAACAACTATGTGTTCCTTTCTGATTACAGGTTGTTCTTCCAACATGGGAATCTGTTACAGAACTGCAGCCAAGAATCGATGATATATCAAAATGCCCTGAAAAAGTAATAATAGTTACGGCAGCTGCTCCAGAAGGATCAGACTATGATTTTTGTAGTCGAATCTTTGCCCCAAAAATAGGAGTCAACGAGGTTAAAAACTCTGTCCTGCATTATCATTGTCTTATGAAATGGCCATGAAGTTTCATCTTAATTCTGTTGCTTGGTTCTTTGTTCTTCTAGGACCCTGCCTGTGGAAGTGCACACTCTGCACTAGCACATTACTGGAGCCTCAAGATGAACAAGTGTGACTTCATGGCTTACGCGGTGAATCCCCTCTCTCCCTCTAATCTATTAACCCACAAGCACTTTTGAGAAATTGTGATTGATTTTTTGGAAGAATTGTTTGCAGGCTTCTAGTAGGAGTGGAGCACTGAAGGTTCATTATGATAAGAAGAAGCAGAGAGTCTTCCTCACTGGAAAAGCTATAACTATGATGAAAGGCTCCATCTTAGTATAATCTTAATAAAAACAAAGATGAAGATGGTCTTCATATAATGAAGGAAGTGATTGTTGCAGACTGCTGATTCTATTTTAAATCTGGATGTATTGTATCAACAGAATAATGTTTTGATGTTTACTACAAAACAAGCTCTAAAATTATAGAAAATTTATGCCTGTGTGTTGCAGACTATAATGTGTTTTATCTATGACTTATAATTTGGTCTGAGAGATCTATAAATGGCTCTTATGTATGAAGATGACTAACGAGTGGTAAGCTACTAAGCTCTGCCTCTAATGCATCACTTTGTTTCAGTTTTCACTTTAAGACTTAAAAAACAGAGTCCTTTGGAAGTACACATTGTGATTGTGCATTAGCACATTACTTTATCTGAAGTCTCAAGATGAACAAGTGCAATTTCTTAGAAAACAAGCAAAGATGTGACTGTAACAGAGGGCTATGTCCTTATCTTATCTGATTTGGATCTGAGATGATTAATATATGTGACGTTTTATGATTAAGTAGTAATAATTTTTCGACCAAGTAAAAAAAGTAGTAGTAATAATTTTGTATCAATCTCTTGAGATGCAAAGTAAAATTTTCAGAAAAAATACAAGGTATATGGCAGCCTAAAATCTAAACGATTAATTACCATATGATTAATCTTTTTAATGCTTATTAATGCTGTGTGATCTCAATTCTGAAAATCTTTTGAGATATTTATTTTTTGATTTAACAATTAAATCTTGTTTGATTTTATACCAAATATGAAAACAAGAAACAGTTTATCAAAAATGTAAGCGTTTTAGATTTTGAAAAAAATGAACTTAAAAGGGAAAAAACTGCTTTTGCAAACATATCAAAGCTTAATAATTGTGTGTTTGCTCTGTATAATATAAAGTATGTCAATCGTTAAACAAAGCAAATATCTATAGAAAGAAGAGAAGAACTATGATCATGAAGAAACCTATGAAATACTTTGTGGTAATTCAATCTTATTATATATTCTAAGTGTTTTCTTCCTCATACATATATTTGATGATGTTACTTTCTTTCTTTTTATCCGACTTTGTGTCTTCTGTGGTTGTGAATTGTTTTGGAGTTTAAAGCTTCTCATAAAGATCAATGAATGTTGATATAAACAGGTAGATGCGTTCAGGATTCACCTTTTAAAAGAAACCCTGCAGTTGTATGTTTCCTTGATGATGAGAATGAGAGAGACGACGTATTTCTTCAGTCTCTTGCTGCTGAATTTAACCAACCCATGACTTGTTTTCTTACTACAATCACCAGCTCCAATCCTCTTGATCCACCACGCTTCATACTTCGATGGTTCACTCGCTACCTTGAGGTCTTGCTTCATTCTTTGATTCATTTTTGTTTGCATTCTATTACGAATCATGGTTTTCCAACTCGAGATCAATTGGTAATGAGTTGATGAAGGATGTTTACGAAATTCTAACATGTTTCCTTGAGATATCCATGAAAAACTGTTCAAAGAAATTATCATAACAAGACATATCGTATGTTTGTTGAGCCAATTTTGGATTCTGATACCATATTAAAAATCATAGGTTTCAAAGTAAAAGTCAATTGGTTTTGAATTGGAAGTCGAGAATGCTTAATAGATTCAATTTAGATGTATCGGTCACTAAAGTTCTGTTTTTTTTCTTTGTTGTAGATGGACATATGTGGTCATGCAACTTTAGCATCTGCTCACACTCTCTTCTCAAACGGTTTGGTTGGTTCTTCTGACATAATCGAGTTTTCGACAGACTCAGGGATTCTAACTGCTAAAAGGGATTGTCTGAAGGTGAACCGAAAGAACAGTCCTTTTTGATCGAATTGAGTTTACCTATGATCCCAACATGTGAATACAACTCCAATGATGTCTCAATGTTCTCAAAAGCCTTAAATGGAGCTACCATTGTTGACATCAAAGGAACTACAACAGCTAACACCGTCCCGGATAAAACATTAGATGGAGTTACCAAAGCAGCTTCAAGCGATAAAATCATCGTATGCATTTCGAATGACTCTCTGATCGACCATTTGAGCCAATACTTTCGTATCAGAGTTGATACTATACTTCTTCATGTGTGCTCATATAGAAAACAAATTAGACTGAACTTTGTACACATCTGATTACAGGTTGTGCTTTCATCATGGGAATCTGTCACAGAATTGCAGCCAAGATTGGATGAAATCTTGAAATGTCCTGGTAAAATGCTAATTGTTACAGCTGCTGCTTTTGAAGAATCTCCTTATGATTTCGTTAGTCGAGTCTTTGGCCCCAAAATAGGAGTTGATGAGGTTAGTAAAAACTAGTCTACAGTTTCATTTCATGGAATAGAAGCCATG
Organism: Lepidium africanum; assembly: GCA_900406405.1. Taxonomy (NCBI): domain Eukaryota; kingdom Viridiplantae; phylum Streptophyta; class Magnoliopsida; order Brassicales; family Brassicaceae; genus Lepidium; species Lepidium africanum. Next base: position 52,238 of record OVAX01000100.1, on the reverse strand, counting down.
AACATCATCTTACTTTGATTGCTTGTCTTTTGATTCAGAGCCCTGTTTGTGGAAGTGCAAACTGTGCATTAGCACATTACTGGAGTCTGAAGATGAACAAGTTTGACTTTGTAGCTTACGCGGTGATCTCTCTTTCCATCTCTCTCACCCTCTCTCTGTCTGTATACATCAAACAAAAACATGTTACAGAATCAATAACAGAACATATGTACATTGCCATTATTTATCATGCTGACTTGTGATTTGTGTTTTGTAAATCGGTTTTAGGCTTCACCAAGGAGTGGAAAACTGATCATTCATTTTGATAAGGAGAAGGAGAGGGTCCTGCTCACTGGCAAAGCTGTGAACGTAATGAACGGCTCTGTTACAATTTGATCTTGAACATGGACAGTCAAGAACTCAACAAATGGAACCAAAAACATAAATGATGAAGTCGAATTTTACAATACCTTTATATTTATAATAAACAAAGAACTTCACATTGAATGTACTTTAACTTCCCGTTTGATTGATGAACTTATCTGTAATGCTTATTAGTCAACAACAATCTTAATGTATCCATCTTCTCTAAAGCTTTGAACGGAACCACCGTTGTCCATGTTCGAGAAACAATAACTGATAAACTCATCTTTAAACCCTTGAAAGGAGCTTCCAAAACAACTGCAACAGATCAAAATCATTGTATGAAATGATTGAAAGATAACATAAAATGCCCTGGCAGAGTGATGATTATGACCGCTACTGCTCCTCAAAGATATGGTTTTGATTTCCTCAGTAGACTCTTAGCTCCTAAAATAGAGATAAGTGAGGATAAGAAACTAACCTGCAATTTCATGGGATCAGCTCTCCTCTTGTTACTTCTTGTTGCTGCAACACAATAGCATAAAGTCTTTAGCTTTACCTCTCTTGCTTGGTGCTTTTGTTTCTTCAGTATTCTGTATGTGGACGACCAAAATGTTCATTAGCACATTCCTGAAGCCTCAAGCTGAACAAGTTTGCTTTCGTCGCTTAGGCTCTGATTCCTCTTTCTGTCACTTAACAAAAATCCTGAAGCTGAGAAGCAACACACATTTTACAGAATCAACAAATTTTGTTTTACAGACTTAGCATTGGACAGTTATACTGAGGATTCAATTATGATAAGTAGTAATAGTCTTGCTCACTGGGAAAGCTGTCACTGCCATGAAGAGTTTCTTAGTTTAATCTTTGATTTTTTGCCAAATTGTTGGAAAAGAGGTCAATATTTTGATTTCTCGAACACTTTTATCAGATTATGTGATAATAAAACGGCATTGAGTGCTCTAAGTTTGGCAACACCGTATCAAATCTCAAAATCAGGAAAAGCTTAAAGATAACAACAATTTGTCTTCATGACACCAAATCTCACTACAAGATAGATCTTTTACAATCCTGCTATTACAAAAAGAAAAGAAAAAGGACCAAACTTTGGATATCACTGCAAAATGCTTAACGACCACCACGCCCACGTCCACGACCTCTTCCACGCCCACGTCCCCGACCTGGTGGAATTTTGCCTGATACCAATGTGAACAATAGAAAGATGAAAGGTAGGTAAGAATAAACCCGAAGGCATAGTTTAGAGAGATAAATGTTTTGTTACCTGCAGTTGGCTTTTTTGGTTTGATTCTTGGAGTGTCTTCAACGAGCAAAGTTTCGAGATTCAAACTATCTGGAAGAATATAATAGCGAATGTTGTTTCCCCTGACACTTAAGTGGTCTAATGTTACTGGATTCTTCCCTTTCAGAGTGAGCTTCACAGCTTTTAAATGAGTGTTCATACTAACATCTACACCTGCATTTCAGTCATTGCAAGTAGATATAACACAGGTCAGTGGTGATTGATGATTCCATTGTAAACAAAATGATGGCAGGAAAAGGAACTGCAACTAAACATTAAAGTTAGAGACCACTTGTGTTGACCAAGGGAATCAATCAGTTGATATGACTCAAAGAGACGATTAACAAGCCATAAAGTAATACTGTTCTATATAAACTAAGAGATCTTCTTTACAAGGAAAGAAAAAGAAGAGTGGATTTCAATTGCTCAACTAATTAATATGGGCTTTCATACATCTTTGGTTTTACACATTGATCATGTGTCTTCTATGATAATGCTGCATATGGGTGACAATAGTTCAAAGAAGACCTAAACAATCTCATAGATCCAGAATTTAGAGCAAAACATGACTGACAGGACCAATACCACTCAGCTCGCAAACAAGAGTGTCTACACCCACAAGGATTTCTTGTTCAAAAATCAGGACTGGGAGCAAACTAATTCTTCAGATACTATCACTGGTAATAGAATTACGCCTCAAAAAAATTGTGAACAAGAGAGGAGGTCCACAGTTAATAACCATAAATGGAGAAACTAAACTATTTCTTGAGTGAACAAAGCTTGAAGAAGAACTAAAACAGTCTCATAAACCTCAATTTTTAAAGCAAGATCTAGCGTCTTCAACTGCGTCTGACTCGACCACTGTCACTACGATTAAACCGTTGTAGGGACTCAGAATTTGAGCAATACGAGAGCTCTCATTGTTTACAACCATCAAAACAGAAAGTAAAAGCAACACAGGTCTATGTTAGAAGAACCATCGCAGAAATTAAGCAAAACCCTAAAACCCGAATAGAGCTGGGTACAAAGCGAAGCGTACCTGTAATGGTTCCATGAACAATGGTTCCGTTCTTAAGTTCGATTGAAACTGTTTCATTGTTCAATTTCATCAAAAACCTGCGAAAAATCCCGATACGAAATCAAACAGCGAAGAACAAGTAACACAAAAAAGAAACTCAAAATTTTCGTACAAAACCGAAGAAAGAGAGAAACCCGAATAAGAGGTAAAACGGGAGAACGTACCTGACGAGCTTCATTGCGAGAGTAGAAAGATGAAGAGAAGAAAATCTAGGGCTTTGAGAAGAGCTCAAAGCAGACTGCTGGGAAGAAGCAAGAGCGGGAGGAGGAAATGAATTGGGGCTTTACGTTTCAACAAATTATAGACGCTTCGTAACAACGAGGGTGTCTTATTTCTTTAAATGTTTGATTATATCCCAAATTGTTTTAAAATTGCATAAAGTTCCATCTAAACTTTTCTATTTAACCAAATCAACCCCAAAGGGAAAAAATTAATGCAAACAGAAATTTTCTGGCTTTATAATCTTGTTTTTTTGTTCAAAGTGACTATCATATATGTGTTATTAACAATTGAAAACTAAGTTCAAACATTTATCAAATCATATTTTATAATTCGTATAGGTATTCAATCAGAATTTCAGATAGGTGCTTGTTCGAATTATTTGGATTTTAGATTGTTCTGTAAAGAAAATTAGTTACCAAACTAAACTCAATCGTATGTTTGTTCGGTTTACAAAATTTTGGTTTTCAAGTTTTTCCGGTTAAACTTGAATAATCAGCACATAATTTGAATTTATGGGTTCTTAAACCAATAGTGATATTCGTGTTAGCATGACTAACTATAAAATTATGCAAATTAATAAGAATTTTTTATAAAAAACAATGAATTTCACAATATGAATATACACAGAGCCACAAATGGATTGATCTTATTTGGATATTATTACTAATCCAATCACAAAAGACTTTCATTTTGTTTTTATTTCATCCTACTACTTTTCCACATTAGTAAGTAACATAGGTCAATGGCTTCACGGTCCGGTCTGGTCGGGTCCAGTCATCAATAAATCCATTCTTCAGGGAGAAGTTTCTCCGGAGAATCAATCGAAGTTTCGTTTTCAATGTTCATTGGTGTTACCACCATTTCACTATTCTTCTTGGAATCATTTTCTCGATTTTCTACATTCAAAACAAAACATACTTAAAACTAATTCTTACATAACAAGATGCAATCAAACATTGGTTATAAGAAACATAAAACAAACCTGGTCGAGGAGAAATATGGATTCCATTGTTGTGAACGTTGAGATTGAGTGCTTGAACTACACGAGTCGGGAGAAGCACTGGAGAACAAGCTGTGACCATTTTCATACCTTTGTTAATCATCATATTTTATAAATGTCGGGTTCAATTGGTGATTTTGTTTGAACAAGACGGTTAAAGTTTTGATACGGAAAATGTATTGTTTATGATAGAAAATAAACCTGGTTTTTTAGAGAGAGGATGAGAAGCGGTGGCCGGAAGAAAAACTCCGGTGCCTGAAGTTAAACGACCTGGAGAAACCAAGAAAAATGCTTGCATACGATCCTCTCCTTTACTTCTTTGCCAATTGCTTTGTTGCTTTTGTCTTGTCTTTTGGTTCTTCAGCACACAAAAATATGTATATTCAGCTTTAAATTTTTATTCAAATATTCATAACAGAACATGTAAAATAAAAGTACTATAAGGAATAAAAATAAATAATAATTTCTATATTATAATGATTAGTTTAAGAGGGTTTAAAGTCACTGGGCTACGATGATAAAAGATGGTTGCTGATCAAATGGTTAAAATTCTATATCTACATTTTTTCCACTGAATTTTAATTTGCACAAAAAATAGCTACAGAAAATCATCAAATAACCACGAAAAACAATTTTTTTTTAAAAAACAATGGTTTAATCACAATTTTTTCCAAGCAATGATCATATATAGTAACAAATTTTTTCTATGGATACTACCAAAGTTTAGAGATTCAAAGGTTTATGGTTTGTCGATATAACTGGAAAACACCATGTATTTCGGTATCAGGAATAAGGAAAATACCAAATGAAAAGTTTCTCTGAGGAGAGGTGCACCAGGCCGGCGAAATCCATCGGAAACATGGTTGTTGTGGTGGTGGTGGTGGTAATGGTGGCTCTTGAAAGATTTTTGCAACTGTATTATAAAAGTTTTAACAACAATTTGAGTATACAAAACCAGAAATATATGCATGATAAGAAGAGCTCAAATTATAAAAATTAAGACGTAAGATGATATATAAACCTGATGTTTGGTTGAATGATCAAAAAATGGATCTTGAAGAACATGAGAAGGTGACCATATTTGTCTATCTTTATGACCAATAATTTCACCCATTGATTGTAGAAGACGAAGAGGATTGAGAGAATCAATGGAAAAGTTTTTGTTGGTTTGAAAATGAAAAAGAAGAGAAGAGGTTTTGGTTTGCCCCAACTTCTGACCTGAATCTTAACTATAAATATTACTCTCACATTGTTTTTGGGAAAGTAGAGGCAGAGACGATGATGACGACAATTTATTGGACTGCTTTCTTAAGTATTTAATTAAAATTAATTATTGTGTTGACAAAAACACGAATTAAGAAGGAAACTTATTGAATTAATTATTTGAATTTGGCTTTCATCATTAAACGAGAGTTACACACTTTCAATTCAAATTTTCATAACAAAACAAAAAATTATGATATCATTTTTATCATTTAACGTTTGTTTTTAGTGGATTATTCACATTACCGCGTTTTAACCGTGTCGTAACGCCACCATTAATAAACATTACTAAAATACATATTGTTGATTTTATACAAATTTATCATGGAAAGTTCTTTTTTTTTTTTTTGTCCATTGCTTACACAGTTACACACTTTTTACACACGGCTAGATAATTCAAAATGAATCAAATTTGTTTGACTATATACTAATTTTTCTTCTTTTTTTTTTCTTCGTAATTAAGAGATTAAATTTACGGTTATATATCAAAAAGAAACTAGAAGATTTTTGTATAAATATTTTAATTTAGTATATTATAAAGTTTGTAAGAAAGATTAAGGAGGTCATGTCGAGGAGTGGGTTGAGTTGTATTAAGTAAACGCCTCCCACAAATTTTTAATGAGATTGTTTGTTTAATGCTTATAAGCCAATTGTTTCTTAAACCTTGAAAGGACTAATAAAGAAGGCTTTGACTTAAGCTACTTATCATTTAATTGTGATTTATTGGCAATAACACAATTATATCTAGAACACATAAAATTGTATGACAAAGAAAAAACAATATTGCAACTAATATCTAATAAGGAAATTACCAAACCTTTATGTATATAATTGAATTTCGAGATTAAGCATTGCTTTGGACGATGGAGTTTGCTACTAATAGCACAAGTCACAAAGATTTGTGGCGAATCCAAAAAAATTGTCTAGCTTTCTCTACATACACAAAGGATTCAATGAAACTTAAAAACCTGTTTACTAGGTTTTTAATAAATTTGATACATCACATTTTAAATATTATAATTGATTTTCTGACCCGTCAAGATAAATTTGTTGATACTTTTATGTAAGCTCAATTCTTCTTTGTAATATACTAGAATAAAATATTTAGTATGACACAATTCATATTTTTTCAACTAATTGTATCAACAAAACCCGATACATAATATAAACTTCAAACTTCAATCTATCATGTGGATTATATATTTTCTTCCAAGACATATTTTAATGTAAAAAGAAACATTTAACTCCAAAAAAAATGAATTCACAAAGGTAGCTATGATAATAAAATTTGGCATAAGAAAAAGTAACATTTTTTTATACTATTCATAGTCGTCGAGTATCCTATATAATCCATAACTTAATAATAATTTATACTTAAAGATTTGGAAAATCAAATTAATCAACAGCGCCACTTCTTCTTAACAACTTTCACCAACCAACCCCAAGTTCTCCTAATTTTTGTTTAAAATTAATTAATGATCACTATCTTCATTAGTCGTGAGATTTCATGACTAAATTTAGGTTGTGACTAATAAATTAGTATTGGGTTGCTCGAACTTGTGCCAATTATAGTTTTACAATTAACCATAGACTTACAATTAAAGTACAAGGAAGAATAAGATTCCAACACATCTAAGGCTATCATTTTATGAATACCCAAATGTTGTTTACCTACCAACCACTTTAAAAAGCTAGAATCTACCTTAATAATTGGTGACTAATTTATAGCCATTGGAAAACAATTTATATTTTATGGTTTGTACATTAAGGTTTTTTAGTTAAAATAGTTGACCAAGTGTATAAAGATGAACAAATCCACTTTGGACACAACCTTACATAAGCTTACATAAGTCATAACTACTCAACAAGAAGAGTCGAAGTAGGTTTTTCAGTTAGTCAACCTCTCACAAATCATTTGACATCATCCAAAACTATTACAGTACCAAACATATAAAATTGGCACAACAAAAAAGAGTTTATTAATCATAAAGAATTGGGAACAAAAAACCAAAGGACAAAACTCACTGTGATTTTTGCAGCTTTGGACAGATCACTCTCCTCGAGCTCTAACCGTCCAAGCAAGCAGAATGTTACTGCTTTTAAGACAAGTTTCTCGATTCGCCTGGACTTGTGATCTTCAGGCAAATTGTTTTCTGAATCCCTGACTTTGTGGAAGATCACTCTTTGATCTTGAAGGCTAAGATATGATGGAGGAGATTTCAGTCACACGCATTTGACTAGTTAGTCTTATGAGATCTTTAGTCTCTTCATCTAACTCTACATCATCCTTTGCCATTCGTTCTTCAACTATGAGTGCCATTTCGCCGGCTTTAGCATAAGTACGTAATAAGGAATTGTAGAGTTGAGTGTTCACATGACCAGCCTTTTGGAGTATTGTCATTAGCTTCTCTGCTTCTTTAACATTCCCTTGTTCCTCGAGTTCATTGCACACTTGTTTAACCAATCTTGCATTCACAGTCCATTTCTTCACTGAATCAATAGCTTTCCCAAAACAATCTAATACTTTCTCCATGTCTTTACGTTTCAAATAAGCCCATGTGAGAATCTCCCATGTAGAATAGCTTGGGTTTATCCCCTTCTCAACAATTCGTTCGTAAAACTTCTCTCCTAGATGGATCTCATCTCTGTTCGTGTACTCGGCAAGAATTACATTCGGTATCCTAGCATCACCTGTTCCAGAAACAGACTCCCATTCATCATACAGATCTTTGGCTTGTTCAAATTCTCCAAGTTTCACAACTGCAGATATCATACTGAGATATTCCGCATCATTCATTTTCTTGAAGGAGGACTTAACCTTCTTCCAGGTTAAATTGACTCCATCTTTGTCCCCCAAGTTTCCGTGCAGACTTATGAGAGACGCATAAGCAACCCGATTCTTCTTAGAAACTAATTTCTCCATCTCTTTCAAAGCAAGTTTCGCCTTTTCGAGATTATCAGTCTTAGCATACAAATTTGTTAGCACACTGTAAGTCACCCAGTCTGGATTCAGCTTTGCTTCCTTCGCCTTAAGATAAACTTTTTCCGCACCTTCGACATCATTTCCAGAGGCAAAAGCAGTTAGCCATAGATTATATGTAACAATATCAGGAGATGTTTTGATCTTCAATTCCTTAATCAACTCTGGGACTTTCTCAAACTGCCCTTTCGATATGTACATCGAAAGCATATGATTGTAAGGCAAACAAGACTTCAAGAAACCACATTCCGCCATTTTCTCAAACAAAGCTTCAGCTTTATCAGACAACTTGTTCTGCACATAACTATGAAGAAGAGACGTACAAGCAGCATGACCTCGCATTTGATCAGGCATATCTTCAAAAAACTTCTCTGCACTGTTTAAACCACGGATTTTAGAAATCAAATCCAAATGTACAGCATAATCACCAGCTTGCAGCTTTATATCTTCCTGTAGAACCATCCATTCACATATCTACACATAAAACACAACAACATCATACCCAACTCAAAACCACTTATTAGATAACTTAGTAGATTTTACTAACAAAAATTTCAAACGAAAACAGAACAAATATATCGCATAGAGAGTAATCAAGCAACTGATCAAATACAAAATTTCACGAACAAAGACTTTCAAATAGCAGCAATTTAAACAGAATCAAGGCAAATATCGAATTCAAATTTGAGAAAATCACGAACCTCAAGAGCATGTTTATAGCGTTTAATCTTACGAAGCTCTCTAACGATTCGATTAAGCTCGTATTTACGAACAGAATGACCTTCTTCTTTCCATTTCCGAATAGTAACAACGGCACTACGTTTCGTATACGTAAGGCTTAATAGTCTCCCTCCTAAAGTATCTCTTCCTCCTGCTACTACTTCTTTCTTATTGGTCTTTGCTCCTCCTCCTCCGACTCTGGGAGTCTTCTCCACGGCTAAATCCGCCGTATCCACCGTCGCCGCGGCGGAGAAAAGGCGGCGAATAGAGGTTAGGGTTGGCCGAGCAGAGCGAATCAACATTTTTTGAACTCTACTGAAGCTCTGTTTGAGTCTCTTCGCTGTGTTTGAGCGAAAACATATTGGGCCTATACTCGGCCCAATAGTAATTATTAGGTTTGGGCTCGGAAATTCGCAGGACAGGCCCAATAGAATACATAATAATTGGTGATTGATACATGATGGTACAAGATGAGATCTAGTTAGATATTGGTCAATGACAAGAGGAATCAAGTGGAATATTGTGTAGGGAAAAGAGGATCATCTTACTCTATTTGTTTGCAGAGTATCTGATTTATTTGTTTGCAAAATATGCTCTTCAGATTTGTAAGATTGGACAACAATGTTGTCTATTTTTTTAATGGTTCAATTATATACTTGTAATCTATTTAGATTTTAGTTTGATTTCATTGACTCAATATAAATGTAGTACGAATTTGGTTAAGACAAATGGAAAATGTCAAAAAAATTAGAGAAATTATATGTGCAAAGTCTCATACCTTATGTGTACTAGGTGAAAAACGAGATGTAGATGGAAAATGTCTCAAACTCATTATCTTAGAAATACCACAATTACGCGGATCATTTATACGAGTGGTAAATTGTTTTTGTGAGTGATTAACATTAGATTTTGATACAATATTTGTTGGAGGTGAATTTGTCAACCCCTTCTACAACCCATATAGTTGAAATGAATCACAGCCTATTACAAAACTGAATTATGGCTAAAACACATCCACCATAAAAGATTGTATATTACCTAAAAGATAGAACAAATCTGAAAATTTACACGAATTTGAAGATTTCGATAGAAAGAACAAAAAAAATCTTGAAGATCAATTTAGAAAATTTTATGTATTCAAAATTATAAAATTAATAAGGTTAAACTACCATTATAAATAGGGTCATATTTTATTTTCGAGATCATCTTGAAACTAGCTAGCATTACTTATACTTGTTTTCGGCACACTAAACTCTGGTTCAGTATCCTTTGTATTTGTTGTTATCATCTCAATGAACTAAACTTTCGTCTTTATTTCTATTTTCAGATTTTGAGCACTCTAATGTGTTGGATCTAGTTTGAACAATATTAGAATTTATTATCTTTTAATTCAGAACTAGTTGGTTGTTAGTGAAATAGAATGATGTAAGAACTTTTTATATTAAGTAGTAACATGTTACTATATGAGTTTACGTTCACGTTCGTACAAGCAAGTGTGTACATATATATACACACGTGAAAAAGAGATTGGTATAGTGTAAAGATGAGTTGCAAAGGAGTGTAAATGGTGTTACTAAAATCGCAATGAAGGTTTTTTAAAGTGATAATCTCCATCAATTCCCCTATTTGACTCATACTTTCTTTCTTTTTTGTTAAAGTACTTTTTAATTTCTTGACTAAAAACAAAAGAAAAGAACTCAAATTAAGTCGATGCAAATGAATATAAACCGTCAAAAACATATATTATCAATTTATTATAAAGAAAAAAAAAAGAATCTAATTAACAATCATTAAGGTGCACGTCTTAAGAGATTATAAAAGACTATTGATGGTTCACTTACTTCTTTCCCATTATATTGTCTTTGAGCTTATATATATAGTGGCCGTCGGTCTCAAATATGTAATTATTGGTATTTTTCATAATTTATATGTTTAAAGTATATATTATGTATGAATAACTTGGTATGTGTTATACATAAATCTACATTTTCGTATAATCTTAACATTATTCTCGATGATAATATCCATTAGGACAAAGTTTTCTTGACGGATTTCTATAACAAATAACCGCAGAAATAGATATCTTTATCGGTGGGAATTGTTTTTATCAAATGATTAAATAAATGTCTTATTTACTATCTTTCTACCAAAATTCGATTGCAGAGAATTGTATTTTGTGAGTTATGGATTGGACTATTATGAATCTAATTGTTTTTTCTTAGTTTTACATGTAATAATTACAAAACCTACATAATGGAATATAAGAAAGGGATTAAAGAGAGTGTAAAATAAAACCAAAATACAATTCAAGAATACAAAGGGCCTGATTGGTAACGGTTGTAGGTTTGAATTTTATAATGTAGGATTTTGGCTGTAGGTATTTTGGCTGTAGATTTTTTTGCTGTAGAAATATAGTTTTTTTTTTAAACTGAAAGCTTGATTGGTAAAACTTTAAATATAGATGTTGTACAGTTATAATATATACATATATAATATTTTAAATAAAATGTAAAATTTATAAAATTAGAATAAATATATAATATTTTAAATAAAATAATAATAAAAATTTATAAATTTATAATAGATATATAAATACCATCTTGGTTTATTGTCTCACTTTTGTTTGAATAACTTTAACCAAATTTTTTTTAATTAGGATTACATAACCCAAATAATAATGAAAACATATGTTGCAACCCCAAAAAAGAAATGAAAAAAAAAATTTCGGTGCTATAATGACGAAAATTGAATACTTTTTTATTCTTCTGCGTTCTTTTTTTAATTTCCAACTACGTTTCCAATTTTATTGACCAACGTTTATCTCTTGTACAATTTTTATAAGATTACACGTATTTGAATTAATGTTTTATACTTTTATTATTAATAATTAATTGATTAAAATTTTCCAAAGCTCCTAAATTTGGGTTGTAGATATTTGGCTTTCTACAGTCAAATAACTTTCTATATATGAAAATTTGCTTTCTACAGTAATGAAAGTCAAATTAAACGTAATTCATAATTGACATAATTTTATTGATTTCAAAATCTTTTTACTTTCTACAGCATTCACAGCTTTTTCCAATCACACCTAAAATGTGAGTCTTTTGTCCCAAAGAGAGCTATAAATTTGGATGATCATGTCCAATATTGATCTAATTGTGTTTTTTCTTGGTTTTAAATGTAATAACTACAAAACCTATAGAATGGAACATAATAAAGAGTTTAAAGAGAATGTGAAATACTCCCTCCGTTGTACAAAGTTTGATTTTCTAGAGTTTTTCTTGTTTCTAAAAGATTATTTCTCTAGTATTAATTGTATTTATGTTTACAATGCTTATTAAGAGACTAAAATTAAAGAATTTATATATAAATGACCAATAGAATTTTAGGCATATTAATTTAAAGTAATGTTTTTTCATTAATTATAGACATTTTATTAATTAATTGAAATTAAAAAAATGAAATGATTAGGAATTAATTATTTTCTTAATTTATGTGCATTATTCAGAAAATTAAACTTTCTATAATGGAAAGAGTACAACTAAAATACAATTCACAAAAACAAAGAGAGTGCGAGTCTTTTGTCCAAAGAGAAACAGATTCAGATGATTATGTCAAATATTGATCGAATTGTTAACATTTGATTTTATATATTTATATAAATTAAAAGCCGTGGTAAGAAAAATACCCATTTTCCAAACTAATTAAATCAAACTCAATAAAAATAAAAATAAGCCAAAGCACTTATTATTTGTCTTGAAACTTAAAAAAGTAAATTTATTTGATGACTTGAGAGTTAACACAATTTAAGTGGTCACCCAAAATTGTTGCGGCTTCCAATTAAGCATCGTTTTAGCTTCACATCTCCTTTTTGGTCTTCTACTAAATTTTTCATTTCCAATTATACCCTCGAAGTTCTCATTATTACCCACAATGCCCTCTTCCTCCTCTGCTTCTTCTTCTTCCTCTGCATCGTCTTCTTCTTCGTCTTCATCTTCGTGGCGAGTTTCGAATTGGATTTCATTTTCCTTAAGCTCTTCATCATCATCACTAAGTGAAAAACTCTCCGATAAACAGAGACGAAGCCTTCCTTCACGACGTTCAGATACAAAGCAACGAGGTGGTGAACAAACCCTAATTGCTTGAACAATAAGCCGACCATCTTCTTTATATGATCTCACAATCCGGCTTCCGTTAAACTCCATTGAAGAGTTTAACGGTGGAGGAAAACTACTTTGACGGGTACTCATTGAGTTGATTTCTTCATGAGGTTTTGTAGTAATAAGATCATTACTCACTGAATCATGAGTTGCTTTGAATGCAAGTAAAGAGATTTCCTCACCACTTTCGCTTCCATTCTCAGTCCCGAGACTTTCTGTGCACATTTCAAGGCTCAGTTTAGTAACTGAACGCTTCTCGATTGGGTGGACATAAGTTGTTTGGTTTGTGTCGTCTTCTCTGTTTTGGAGAATGTTGACTTTGGTTTCAGCGAGTTGTTGCAGGAAACTCCATCCACCCATGTCAATAGTTTGGTTTACTTGCTTCTGTGGTAGATGTTGGTAAGCTTGAGGAACAATAACTGACATCTTTATTTTGTTATGTGAAGAGAGCAAAACAAAAGAGAGAAGAGAGAGATATGAAGGAGAGTAGAAAGGATGAGTATGTATTTATAATGCGAGCCTAAGTTGGATTGGGAATTTTTTTATCCGAGTAACAAGGCCTGATTCATAACCCAAATTTTTTAAACCTTATTTTATTACGTGCAATTATGTGACTTGTTGAATCAAATTTTGATAAAAAGATGGACATTTAATATGTCATATATCATTAACATTTATTTATGTTGTGAATCATGATATATATGTTTTCTATCAACAATTGGATTAATAAATTTCATCCAAAACATGACATCTTAAAAACTCAAACAATATTACGCAGTTTTATGCAATTTTATAGAATCAAACTCCGATGAAAAAAACAGTTTTGAGAAATTATTTGAACTTGAAATCATACTTAAGGTACACAAAACCATTACTATAAAACTTTCTAAATGAAAAAAAAAAAAAAAAAAAAAAANAAAAAATTTTAAAAAAAAAAAAAAAAAAAAAAAAAAAAAAACTCAGTTAGACACTAAATACAATAAAATATAATGAATATAAATATATCATACTAGCTATCACAAGCCATTTTCTTTTTTTGGTCGAGATCACAACCCATTTTCTTAGTTGAAATAATTTTGTAAAATTCTAGGTATTATTAATATATTCTGACCTATTACCGTATTGTTAATTTACTTCTCTTATCAAAGAATGATTGCAACAAAATACCCTACCAAGAATTTTTTTTGGATGGAATCGGATATAGAAAAAAATTCTATTTTAGTAATATTGTCAACTGTAAATCTATTGGTTTAACAAAATAATTGTATTGATAAAAAAGTATATTTGTTATGTCAACGAATTATAAAAATTTAATATTAGCTAGTCAAAGGAAATGTATAATTAGTAAAAGTAAATACTTTTAATAGCTAAGAATCGAATATTCGTTCTATTTAGCAAGACAGCAATCGTGCACTCAAAAATATTTCATGTTTTCTTTATATTTTATTTCCAAACTACATCCTATTCTTTTCTGTCCAATTAAGTCTCCACACCAAATAAAATATACTTTTTAGTTATTATAATTTATGTGTTTGGCTAACACCGACCCACGTAAAATACACTAATTTGTTGGATATCAATATAACGAATTGATTTGATAATTCAAAATAGTATTACTTGGAGAATGGATTTATATTGTTTAGAATGAATGCTAAAGGTATTTATTAGGAAACCAAGGTGCGTATAAAGATTTTCTTGACTGAATTAATTTAAGACGAGTGCTCTTATAATTAGACTAAATTGCAAATAAGCAAATTGGTCGGAATTAGCTATATAAATTTAGGAAAAAAAGTTTCAAAACTTATATAAAAACCATATAATAATATATACCAGAGCCTTATGGAGAGATTGTATTTATGTAAATTGTATATATACACCTCTTTCTTGGCTCCTAAAATCATTATAGTTGATATAAAGTATTGACTAAAAGGCATATAAAATATCTTAGTTTGTGTTTAACCCAAAATGTGTGAAAACTTCACAATGAAATAAAGGACCTAGCCTCTTTTCTCTTTTTAATCAATTAAACTTTATTAAAGTTGTGGTTATGTCTGAAATTAACTTGAATTCATAAGATTTATAAATTACTAAAAGTAGTATAATACCTTGCTCCATTCTCGACGTACCTTCGGATTTCTTTTTATGGTTTTCTACATGATATAATTTTTGGTAGATCATTAGAAGTTTCCTAACAATTTTTGACTGATCAATTTCATATCCACATTTTCATTACACACATACAGATAGATCTATCTATATACATATATATATATATATATATATATATATATATATATCTGAAGAAGAATACGAAAAGATCTGAGCAATTATAATCATGTGAGAGGAATTGGTTTGGGACAAGACGTAAATCTTTGGTGATTTTTATTTTTGCCAAGAACTAAGTTGCTATGTTTAGCTAGACGAATATAAAACCATGTCTTAGGTTTATTAGAAAATCTAGAATTAAACTAGTAGTTGTTACTAGTTTTTTGAGAATTAGTTGGGTTTCAGTCTAGTTCAAACCATCATATTAATGAAAAAAAATTAGGAAGAATTACATTTTGAAAAATTAAAAGTATCAGTCAGTAAATAAAAAGTTGAATAATTAAAAAATAGACTGCTATTATATGGGAAAAAAATACTAACAGTTTTCAAGTAGTCTAAATGGTTTTACGGGCTCATGAATAATAAAAAGAATGTTCTCATTGTCTATAATTAGAATAACATTCTATTTGAGGGAAACAAGCACCAACCAACCAATATAATATTCACGGATCTATGCCAAATTATATATTTTTAAAAGTAGTTCATGCATCGACGTCTTTAAAATTTAACATGAGACTAGGTTGAGTTATGTTACAAAGATTTGAATATGAAAGATTAAACAAATGTATGTTCTCTAATGGAGCTATAATAAAATGAAAAAGAAGTTTCTAATTTAAGTGAACGAAACTTTATCAAAACTATGTGTTATACAAACAACGGTTTTAACTATGTTTTATAACTTAGTAGATATGTTAATCAAGTAACTAAAAAGCTAAGAAAAATGATACCATTCTCTCCACACCAATGAGCCATAAACCATTCGAATGTCACATTCATTACTCTCTACTTTTTTCCATCTTTTTGCTTTCATTGTTGATCTCTTTATGCATCATCAACATATATTCCCAAAACTTAATGTAAGAGAATCAAAAGTAAAGATCCTTCAAAAACATTTATGTTTGTTATTATGATTTTTTATTTTTTTTGATAAGGAAGGTAATCCGGATGATTCTGACTAATACCACGAAAATGAAAATTCGTCAGAAACTTTTATATCATGTAAACACCATATTTGTAGAAAACTTGGCATCATCCAAACAAATGTAAAGTTATTAATTTATTAACATTGCCCAAAGTTCTAAACAGCTACTGCTAAACAAAAATGATTTTATTACTAGAAAATCGAACCAACGTTCATCAAATGCTTTAAATTTGTTAAGTCTTTATCCAACTTTTTATATAATCTTTTAGTAGCAACAAAGGAAGGTGGAATCTCTTGGGTGTTTAGACAAAGATGTCAACTGCGAATATTCTTTTCTCTTAACTTTTGACTATACTCATCTCTTTAATTAATCATATAACAACAATATAAAAAGGTTAGGCTATTAAGGAGACATGTCATTAGTTGAAAGTTGTTAAATTCAATTAGTTCTTCGTTTTGTTTTGATTAATAATCTTATAGTAAGCACTAAGCAGACTTTATTCTGCAAAATTCTCGAATTAGAAAAACTAATTGCTTACAGTAGATAAAGTTTTGTGCTTTATTATAGAAAGCAAAACCGACCAAAATTTTGAGAACTACTTTTCATGGTACCTTATGATATGAGTTATATATATATATATATATATATATATATTACTTTGCTAAGTCAAAAGATTAGTAAATTCTAAACTGGAATAATGCCAAATATTATTTAAAATTGGGGTTTAAAAAGTGAATAGAAGCTTTTATATATTTTAATAGAAAGAATCTAAACATGAGATTAGTTCTCCTAGGCAAGCATTTCATATAGATGGTTCAATCCGAATAAATTAAAATAAACAAACTGAAATATTACACCATTAGAAACAGATAGTTCTAATTTGGTAAAAAATCTATATACAACAATGTTTGGTATCTAATAAATCTAACAAAATCAAATTACTTAAAAATTAAATATATCATAGTTTTCCCACCAAAATTTATAATTCGGTAATCACGAAATATCACGTGATATAATCTTGTTGATTCAATTGATAAACAACAAGCTGCCCATTCAAAATGGTAAGACAAAACAAAAACAAGCAAAACAAAATATTACAAAGGTTAATCACTAACCAGCAGTAGACTGTAGGGGTCAAATAAGCAAATAGTGTAGCATATTGGATTTGTGTATATAACATTATTATGTGTGTAATCAAAATTATTACAACAAACAGTGGAATGTTACAACTTCATATCTTATAAACCAAGTAACTACTCAAAATGAGAACACAAAGATAAATCAATTATAGAAAGATTAGAGTTTTACATTAACACAAAATCTAAGTAACAAAAAATGTCTTGATCAATATTGTTCTTCTTTTGCTTTTTCAAAGCTTTCATTGAGGGACTTAGAAACATCAAGAGTTCTTGCTTCCTCTTGTTCTTCATGATCAGTTTCAGGAACAGGAGATGAGAAGTCTAAGTATAAACCTTGATGGACTTGTTCATAAGGTGAACCAGATAGTTCCTGAGATGTAATCTGATGGTACTCAACCATCTGATGAAGACACTGATTTTCTCTAACCAAATTAGCATTTTCATTGGCTAATCTTGCTTTCTCTGTAAGCAACACTTCCAATTGTAGCCTCATCTACATCACAGAATCAAAATCATAAGAGAAGAAAACAGAACATAAACAGAACATTATTGGATATTGTACATACCAAATCATCTTCCTCAGGTCTAACACCTTTCACAAACCCATCTCTGAGTCTTTTGTTCTCTTCTTCAAGTAATCCACAACGTTCTTGTATGAAACTCAAGTCAGATTTTATGGTTTTAAGCTCTCTTGCTAGTGAATTCGCTTTCGTTGCCATAGATATCGCAATCTGCACAACATAAGGATCAAATCTTCATGAAATTCAAACTTAAAAACAATAAGAACAAACAGAGAATTCAGACTGAGACTTTACATTTTTAGCCCTCTTCATGATCTTCCTCTCTTTTGGTTTAGTCTCTTCTTCATTCGACGAATCTTCTTTTTGTTCAACATCAGATTCATGTTTCCTCTTCTTCCCTTTACTCTCTTCTTCCTCTTCATCATCTTCTTCTTCTTTCTGTTGTTTTTGTATCTGACCAGCTTTGAGACTTGAGTGGAGTATCTCAGACAATGAAGGTGGTTTAGCTAATTCTCTAACTCCCTGATTCAACACAACCACTATGTATCATCAATCATGGAGGAAAAACAATCCGAATTGTAATATCAGTTCAGATTATAATGGATTTTGAGTTACCTGAAGAGCATTATCGAGATTACTAGAAAGCTGAGAAAGAGTATGAGAAACTGAATCAAATCCTTTAAGCAAAAGCATTGTATCATTCTTCAATCTCTCTGATCTATCTGATTCTGCAGCAACTGTGTGAGATATCAATGGAGAATTTCCAATGGGTTTGTGATGTTTACTCTTTTCATCTAGAAGAACATCAATTCTGTTACGAAGATTGCTCCATAGACGCTTATCTGAAGATGGGCTAACCAAAGGAGAAGAAGAACTTAAAGAAGTTGCAGAATCCATTATCAAGCTCGTTCCTTCCTGACAAAAACAGAAATGGGTTCCTAAAATATCCAATTTTGAATCACTCCCATCTTGATAAAAGTAGAAGAATAAGAACTTACCTTGTTAATATGATTAGGCGATGAAGATTCTACAGAAGCAGCCATTGATGGAGCAGAGAGAAAGAGAGATGTGTAATGTAACGGCTAGTTTATTGAAGATGAGAGAATGTGGAAGATGAGACTTTTAAATATGATGTGGTCAAACGGCCCAACGTTCTGATTTATTAATTTCTTTCGAAAATTTGTTTTATTTTATTTATTTTTGATCAATTAATAGACAAAGACAAAAGTACACAGTAGATCTAAAAGTGGACTTTAATCTACAGTTTCTAGAGATGGATTCGTAGGTCCCACTTTATAATCCAACGGTCATTTCTTAACTCCAATATGTCTCCAACTTCTAAATGTCTTTACTATTTACGACTAGAAGCAATGTTTTTCGATATCTCATAATCCAGTTCAACGGAAACAGCGTAATTTTTTCTCTTTGAACCAGTTCAATAGATCCATAGACAACAACATACCATAAAATCCGACTAAATCCAACATACCATACCACTCGAACCTATTTCTCCAGTTTGTCTCCAACTTCTAAATGTCTTTACTATTTAGGATTAAAAGCATTTTTTTTTTTGGATGACTCGCTAATCCGATTAGACGGAAATACCAATTTTCTTTTTCTTAAACCGGTTTAACAGATACACGGACAATAATTTATGAAATCCGACTAATTCCAGAGATAAGAGAAACTATGTGAAAACCTCCCATATCACGTGCAAGTATGATTTTCTTTTCAAGGACACTCAGAACCTAGAATAGCACTATACTACTTTCCTAAATTCTAGAACTACAACTAAACTGCTTGGACATAAAATTAAAGTTTAAGATACAGATATATGTATAATCATATATTATGCAGAACTTCCTGATTTTACAGAAACAAATATGCATACATATTGGATTTTGGAGCACATTAGTTAGTGAAAAGCATTGTCTTCGTGTTACCATTCAGATTTAGCTCAGATTTTCTACATCTAGGTAAATTACACAGATATGCATACATCTATGTGCATTTATAGTTTAAAACTTCAAGCATTAAACTCTTTTAAACCTTTCTTTAAATGAGTCTTGATCACAGTGGAGGTCTTTCCAATGAGATATATCCGAACTTGCCTTTGCGAAAATCCGTCAGTATTCTAAATGCTGCTTGATGACTATCTCCACCAAACAAGTTAAGACCAAGCGTCTTCACAAATCTGCAAAACAGAGAAAAGAGATAGAGATAGAGCAGAGAATCTATAAGAATCCATGAACAAAGGTTGTTAAAAGATTTGAGATCTCTGAGAAGAAGTTTCATTACTTTTTACCGCAGCCATTATCTAGCTGGATCTTGTATCGGTTGTAAAGAGCCTTTGCACCTATTTTGTTTATGATGAAGAAGATAGGAAGATGATGCTAAGTTTTATATTTGGCACTGGAAAATGAGAAAAGTGTAAATCAAAAATATTGGTAACTATTAGACACTGACCTACTTCTGGAATCCGTGCTAACATCTGCACGAGGATTCCAGCAACATCAGTGAAGTCATAAGCTTTCTCTCCAATGTCATCACAAATTGCAAGCTTTATAGCAGCTGCTTGATCATCGATACGCATAGGAAGCATTCCTGGTGAATCTAACAGATCAAGATCTTTCCCAAGCTTGACCCATCTGTTTACAGTAAGATAAGAAACAGTGACAGAGATTAAGTTTGGAAAACCATATTTCAAGAGATGAAAAAGAAGAAAAGAAGCTCTTAGAAGGCGTTCTTACTTCATTTCTCTAGTTACACCCGGTCTTGGAGCAGCTGCACAAATTTTCCGCTTCAATAGACGATTGATCAAGGATGATTTGCCAACATTAGGGTATCCAATTATTCCAGCTCTAACCTGCATCAGTTAAAATTACTTACATTAAGATCATAAATATTGCAACAGAGAATAATGGATCATGATACACTTTACTCACTGATCTAGGGAGAAGTCCTTTTTCTCGCCTTTTCCCATTTACATCACCGGCTAAACTTTTTGCTAACCGACCTAGCTTCATAGCTCCCTGTAACCATCACTCAAAGATTATATAACCAACAGTAAGCAAGAAAATGAATATAACATCAATCCCAAAAGAAAAGATTAAACATATAAAAACCATACCATCCCAAGTTTGCCATTAGTGAAAATGACCTTTATTCCTTGCTTCGCAAAGTATCTAGCCCAATCATTTCGATCATCATTTGATATCATATCTTCTCTATTTAGTACCAATATCCGTTTCCTATTCCCAAGCCACGCATCCATCTACACAAATACCACATACATAGCCTCAAAAGCAGGCACAAACATTATTAAACCACACAAAGTTTTTGTCATAAACTTAACATGCTCCTACTAATAGAATGTCGCAGAGATATGAGTGTTCCCTCAAGCCAACATGAAACACACAAATATGCCAAATTTCCGCTACCGAATAGCTAACCTAAACAAGGCTTTTCCAATAACCAATTTCAGGTTAAAAGATGAACTAGCTTTCACCACAAGGAGAATAATAATTAGCACCAATCATAGTCTTAAGACCTTTATTCAAACCACTAACCTTAGGATGAGTAGTAGATAAAGGGATCCTAGCATCTCGGACTTCAATCACAACATCCATCAGCTTAAGTTGTTCCCTAAGTTCCTTTTCAGTTTTCATTATATGTCCTGGATACCACTGTAAAATCAAAACCCACAAAGTTAACGCAATCCAACAAATTCATACTCAGAAACAAAAATTTACAATATAATCTCGTCAATTGTTTTACCTGAACAGGACGTAATGCTCTAGTCCATAGACGAATATCAGATTCTAGATTCATCCAATCAATCTCATCTTCATTTGCCTCTAATTTAAACCCAACTGAATCATCCTTTCGTGTAACATCCAGATTCAAATCTTTTCCTCCAACAATCTGCAATCAATATTTCGATTTCCTCACTTTCATTTCATAATTCAGATTAGAAATAAGAGCACGAAGTAGAACAATCAGATGAAAATGTTTACCTGAATTGGTGGACGAGAGGAATTTGCAGTGGGAAGAGAAGCTGAGATGGCGAATGTAGAATTCCGGAAGCTACGACGGTGAACGCAATGACTTAGGTTCGCCGGAGAAAGAGACGACGACGGAGCTAACTGAGCAAACATCACTGATAATCTCCGAATACAAAAAAAAAAAAAAAANNNNCCGAAAAAAAAAAAAAAAAAAAAAATCAAAAATCAAAAATTACTAAAACCCCTTATCCCCTTAAACGTAGCTGTACGATACAATGATATGTAATGGGCTTTTTATATGACTCGTAGGCCCAATTAGTTTTTCTGTTATTAGGCTCAATTATTTTTCTGTCCTTAGGCCCAATTAGTGAAAAGGCCTGATTTATATATATATATATATATATTTTTTTTTTTTTTGGTTGTCAGACCTGATTTATGTACTCTTCAAATTTACTGATTAGAAAAAAACTGTTGCACTGATCATGTGAGTGGCCGAATATATATAGATTTTGTTTGTACTTTACACATTAAATGAGATGAATGTTTGGAATTACTGCATTAATTGCGATGTGGCGATATGTTCCAATCCGAATTTCAGTTTCAGATTTGCTTAAGTCAAATGATGTGTACTTACACAAAGCTATAAATGAAGCTAGAAGTTGCTCCAAGTACAGCCAATTAAAACTCAATCAACAATTTTCAAAATCATTTTTTTTTCTTTTGGTCGTGACAATTTTCAAAATCATTTATTAATGAAAAAAAAATCTTTTAAAAAATTACCTTTTAAAAATAATTGAAAAGATTCACAACCTTTGATTCATATAAATTACAGTTCATTTCTTTTTAAAAATTTTATAATTTCATCATAAATTCTTTTGTCAAATAAGTAAAATTCATTGATCGTAAAATGATTTAACGGACATCACGACAAAAAAAAAAGTGATTTAACGGTCATAATTAATTATGTCGAGTGAAAAAATCATAGATATAGGATTAATTCCAATAACTATAATCACAATCAGTTTTTTCCTCAACCTTCTTTTTCGACAAATCTTTGTTAGCATAAAATTTGTTTGTGATACTAACGATATTCGTACAACTTTAAGATAGATAAAACTATATTATAGTACTCAAGATTTTGGACATCTATAAATCATTTTAGATAGCAACATGGCATCAAAAACATGTGTTAATTATAAGAAGTTGGCTATGCGAGCTTTAAAATTATTTGTATCAAATTCTATCTTTAGAGTGATATAAATATAATTGTTAGAATACAATATTTCTAGAATTTTATAATTTATGAATATTAATAGTTTTGTACTTTGTATGTTAAATTTTTTTTTTTTATTTTACCAAAAAATTCAAATCATACATGGTATAGAAATAGATGTCTTTAGCAACAATCAAAATATAATCAGATATTCAAATATATAAGCAGAGTTTCAAAACAATTGTGCTATGCTTTATATATATCAAGTAAAATGTGTCAAATTAACAGAAATAACAAACAAATATCTATATGGGTCTAGCCCTCCACAAATAGAAAAATTAAAGATCAATATAATCAGTATACAGTCATACAATACGAAGTACTCAAAACATTTCTAAAATTTAAATAATAATTATAATCCAAAGAAGTAATAAATATAAAGAAAAATCGAATTATAAGATTATGTTTACCTCACTTTGATCACAATCGAATTTTTCTTCAAAATCTTTTACTTTTCACAAATATTCTTAGTTATAAAATTTTTTGCGATACAAACAATATTTGTACAAACTTTGGAATTAGCAAAGTTAAATTTAATCAATATAATTTTGTCATAACTCAGAGATTTTGTAGATCTATGAATCTTTTCAAATATCAACATAGCATTAAAAGCATTTGAGTTAATTAAAAGAAATTTGTTAGGCAAGCTTTACAACTATTTGTATGAACTCCATCTTTAGAATGATATAAATCTATTTGTTAGACAAAACAATACGGAGTATAAACTAAAATAAAGCAACAAGATGTAATATATACTTTTATTATTTTTTATTAGATCAACAAAAGTTCAATTCATATATCATAAATCATATCAAGTGAAGTAAAACCTGATACTTTTATTATCTTTTTTACTCTAACTCTATCAAAGCAGTAAAAAAAGATAGATACATTTACCAAATGAAAATATGTCATTCTGACAATCTTTGCCAATCCAAAATTGGTGTTTAAAGTTTGAACATATTGAACTAACGCCAAAAGTATATTTATCTACATGTACTCTAATAAGCTTATGCTTATCCTGCACCGTATGCAAGATTTGTATAATATTTATTTGATAAGTTTATTATATTTTTACCGACATAAAATCTAATTATTCTTTGGTATGTTATGCATGCCCAAATACATTTATAGAGTTGGATATTATAATTAAAATATTGCTATGAATTATTTGTTCGTCTTATGATTGTTCAGAACTATATAAATATTTTTATCATTCATGTTGTTAAGTTTCCTTACCCATCTAAAAATATCAGCAATAGCAAAACCAATAATTATTTACCATTTTTATTATAAGTACTTAAATTTGATTTGGGCATGACATAATAAAATATGTGATATATATTACTATGATATATATACATATATAATTATGACAAAGTTTAATATCTACGTAGGATTGCGTGACTTTTAAAATCTTATTTAATTAGAAAAACTACAAAAATAGATATTTGAATGATATAAATTTTAAACGATTAAAATGATAAAGTTAAAAAAATAAATGATTAGATCGATAAAAGTTAATTTTGTTTATCGGATATCCCTAAAAAGACAAATCGATAAAACTTAATTATTATGCAGAGTTTCGTAACTACATATAATCGAATTCGGATACTTACGAAAAAACATAGAATTTGAATAATTATTTCAAATTTCAAGTAATGAAATTACAATATTAGAAGTATACACGTGTAGTTCATTCCTGTAATGATGATGATAAAAACAAATAATGTGTAAAAGGGGAGATATACAGGTACGTTAATACCATATATTAGGAAATAAATACAATTTATAAAAAGAAGGTAATTATTGCAAAATTAGGATGTGATTTTCCAGGTGACAAGTATTATTATGTAACTTAAAATTTAATAATTGTAAAATATGTTTCTATGAAATGTGTAAATTTTAAAATATTACCTTATAGCCATTAAAATTAACATTTGTAAATAAAAACAAAATCAGAAGTTTACAAGAGAATATAATTTAAAAGAAAAAGGCAAATTGACCCTTAAATTTCATAGCCATCGAAGAAAATCCCACAAAAATCACCATGCATCCAATCTCTCTTTTCTTTCTCTAAAATAAAATAAAAAATAAAACTTTTTTCTCTGCTTATATATTGGTTTACTAACTCACTCACTAACGCTCATCTTTCTCTTCCTAATTTCTCAATTTTTCATTCTCTTCTTCACTAAGTTCTTAAGACAAAAAGCTTTAAAGCTATGTCTCTGCAATATCATCATGTTCAAAGTACCAACTTTGTCAGTACCAAAACAAAAAAATCTCCTTCAAATTCTTCTCTCTCTTCTTATTTCCTTAAGATCTCAGGTGAGTCATCTTTCTCTTTGTGTTTTGATCAAATAAATTATACCCAGTTTTTGAATCGAAATTTTATTTATTGGTTTACTCATGATCTGTTCTTTGACTAAGTTTTTAATAAAAATTTATCATTTTTTAAAAAAATTTAATTTTGTGGTTTATTGATCTTCCCTATGAGAAACAAAACAAAAACAGAGTGATGACTCTGTTTTTTTTTTTTTCAATTTCTATGTTCTCTCTCAGTGCCCACGCGTGAGTTATGTCTCATCATCATCATCAATTTCTACTTCTTTTTCTCTCTTTTCGATTTAATTTTTTCTCTTTCTTCAAAGCATTATTGTAGTATTTCATTAACTACTCTCCAAAATTCTCTCTGTTTTTTTTCTTTGTTTCCCAAAAATTCGATTTGTTTTTTTTTTCTTCTTCGAAATTTGGGGTTCTTTGACTCAAATTAATAAAAAATGGTTATTTTGGTATGATAGTATTTAAGTTATGAATCCTATTTTGTTGATAGGAATTTTGAAATAATAACACTCCTTACTCAAACACGAGAAATTATTTTCGATCAAGTTGTTTAGTAACTTTTTAACTGTTTACCGTATCTAAATTTGATTCCAAAAAATCATCACACATAAAGTTTAGACTTTTAGTGATTAATTAGGTCTTGTCGATTCAGTCGCCGATAAGTTCACTCACATTTGCATAAGTATATATGAGTTTTGTGCTTTCTTAAGTCTCTGCTGATTTTTGAACCAAAAAAAACTTAAATTTTTGGTTTTTCTGTTTTGAAAATACAGTACCAATAATCTAATAATAATTATACCGTACCAATAATACATATTTTTATTTAAAATGTTTGGAAAAATGTATTTCTCAATTTTCCATGCAAAAGTTGCAAATATAGATACTCCACTTATGCGACATCTATATCAAATTAATAAATAAAATTATAAATTCAAATTTTAACCAGTACGTGGAAACATATAAAATTATGTCTATACTCTGTTTTATATAATGTGATATAAGATTTTATTTTAATTTTTAATTAATTTATTATTATTACAGAGTACATTTAGAGAATCTAGTACTCATTAGCGAATGGATTGACCTCGTATCTTATTATAATGAGATATTATAATTGCCAACACAAAAAGATCCTCTTTGGAAGCTTAATAAACTAATGTTTTGACGACCAAAAAATTAGAATAATGATTATAATTTATCTTTCTAACTTAGTACCCTAATTATTTAATAAATACTTTATTGTTTCTCTAATTCTCTTCTTTGACTAGGATCTCCTCTCAACGTCGCTAGGGACAAATCCAGAAGCAGCTGTTCCGTTTATTGTTCAAAGCTTCGAACTCAAGGTCTAATTAATTTAATAAATATTGAGTAGCTTTAATTAATTTATCTAAATATTAATAAAAATCTTCAAATTATTTGATTTTTTTTTATTATTAGAATACATAAATTCTAAAGAGATTCAACATGATTTGCCTCTAATACAATGGAAACAGCTTCAAGGAGAAGATGCTCCCCAGGTGATTTTTTTTTGGAGTCCCTTTTTTTTATAGATTAAAAATTAAGATAATTTAGTTTCTTTTTAAAGGACTTTTGCTATATTTTTCTTTTTGATTATAAAAACAATAAATGCTTTAATTTTCATAAATTTATTCCCTGTTCATTTTACCTTGATTTATACATTTTTCCCATATTCTATAAAGTCTTTAATTTCATCAAAACAAAAGTTACTTTGTGCTTTAAATTCAAATAGATTTTCATGATTATATGAGTTGATTTATATATTTTTTCTTGAATTATAGATTAATATTGGAAGTAGTAATAATGCAATTGAAGAAGCAGTGAAGACAGTAACATCCATTTTGAGAAACCTAAGTGATGGGGAAATTACAATATCAGCTTATGATACAGCTTGGGTCGCATTAATTGACGCCGGAGATAAAACTCCGGCGTTTCCCTCCGCCGTGAAATGGATTGCCGATAATCAACTTTCCGATGGATCTTGGGGTGATGCTAATCTCTTCTCTTATCATGATCGGCTCATCAATACACTTGCATGTGTCATTGCTCTAAGATCTTGGAATCTCTTTCCTCTTCAATGTCACAAAGGTTATTATCTTTTTGATAATAATAATAATTATTATTATTATTCTTTAGGAAAAAAATTATTATTATTATTATTTAATTTGAAATCCATGAAAAACCCAAAAAGAAAGATCTTAACTTTCTGCAAATATCAAAACTTTTTTTTTAGTGGTCTCAAAAGAAAGAATACATTTAATATCAGTTGGTCTAGTCCTAACATTAAACTTCTTTTCAAAAGTTTTGATTTTCTTTTTCTTTTTATTTTTTCCTTTATTTTTAATATCCAAATCATAAAAATAATTTTTTGAAGATTTGGGTTTATTGATCTAGTTGTCGACAAAAAAAGTCATAGATTTATTACACATATATATATATATGACAGATAAAAAATCAAACATTTATAACGTTAAGACTATTATCTTATTAGTTTAGCCGAAAACTTAATTTAAACAAAAATGTATTAATTTATAATCTATATTAATTTATCGAGTATTAATTTATAAAGATTTGACTGTATATTATTCATGGCTAGTACAGGAATCGTGTTTTTTCGGGAGAATATGGGAAAGTTAAAAGAAGAAAACGATGAGCATATGCTAATAGGATTTGAAGTAGCATTCCCTTCATTACTTGAGATAGCTCGAGGAATAAACATCGATGTACCTTATGATTCTCCTGTCTTAAAAGATATATACTCCAAGAAAGAGCTAAAGCTTAAAAGGTTCGTGTTGGGCCAAAAGTATTCGATTTGTATATTCTATAATCTAATATATTTATATAATATGTATATGGGTCCAGTGTACTTCACTTAAAGCCAAAAAATTGTTATATGAATTGATTTTTTTGTGTGAGATCTTTTTTTTTACAGGATACCTAAAGAGATAATGCATAAGATACCAACAACATTGTTGCATAGTTTGGAGGGTATGCGTGATTTAGATTGGGATAAGCTCTTAAAACTTCAGTGCCAAGATGGATCTTTTCTCTTCTCTCCTTCTTCTACTGCTTTTGCGTTCATGCAGACCAAAGACACAAAGTGTTTTGAGTATCTTCGCAATGTCGTTAAACGATTCCATGGAGGAGGTTTGTCTAGTAAATGCATAACATCTACATTTTTTTTTCATAACGAGGGTATAATCCAGGAAAATCCGACTAAATTAATCCGAAAAATCTACATTTTGTTGCACTACTTATGTATTTTATTAATCGGTTTTGTTTCCAGTTCCGAATGTTTTTCCGGTTGATCTTTTCGAACGGACATGGGTGGTGGATCGGCTAGAACGGTTAGGAATATCGAGATACTTTGAAGATGAAATCAAAGATTGTCTTGACTATGTTCACAGGTTAAAAACATGTTTATATGTCTACTAACTTCACTTTTTATTACTAAACTCTAATTATATGATGATGAAATATTAGATATTGGACAGACAAAGGCATTTGTTGGGCTAGATGTTCTCGTGTTCAAGACATTGATGATACATCTATGGCATTTAGACTCTTAAGACTTCATGGATACCAAGTTTCCGCAGGTAAATAAACAATCGTATATTTTGTTTAGTACAAGAAATAAATCGATTCCAGACGGATAATTTTCTTTTTTCAGATGTATTTAAGAACTTTGAAAAAGAAGGAGAATTTTTCTGCTTCTTAGGACAATCAAACCAAGCAATAACTGGAATGTTCAATCTATACCGAGCATCACAATTGGCGTTTCCAAAGGAACTGATATTGAAACATGCCAAAGAGTTCTCATCCAAATATCTTCAAGATAAACAAAAGAGAGACGAGTTACTTGATAAGTGGATTATAATGAAAGACTTGCCTAGTGAGGTACGTTTAATACAAATGGTGCCAAAACAAATATTACGGCTATGTCTGTCCTATAGGTTTCTAGATTTTTTTCTAGTTTTGAAATTTTAGATTTTAGTTGTTTTAGATTTTAGTTGTTTTCAAAAACTCAATTTTTTTTTTCTTTTTTTAATTTTTGAAAAAGTAACTTTTATTTCTTAAAAGCTAGTTTTTCCGGTTTAGAAGAAAATTTAAAATCTCTATTTGATCCCAAAAAAAAAATCTAACAATTTTAATGGTGATATATAACCAAAAAGTAAAAAAAAAAAAACTTCTAACTTTTAGAAAAACTTAATAACTATTATCTAAAAATCTTAAATAGTTAAAAAAATGTTAGCTGAAAATAAAAATTAATAAGGGTCTAAAAACACGTATCACTCAGGGAAGTGAAGTATTTTTCGTGAAGTGGTTATATCTAATTCTACTTTTTTTCCACCAAATTTCATTTCTAAAGATTCACATAATTGATCTAGTTTTTGATTAAGGTTTTAGGGTGATGAAATTGGACTCATACCTTATCGATCTAGTAGTTTTATCGATATAGTTGTTGACACTTATCATTCAGTACTATACATTTAGGCACACACGCACTGCATGCCGTTTTAGGGTCGTCTAATGTACAAAGAAAACGACAAAGCCTGTCTTGTTTTTTCCTCATTTGATCTAACGAAAACGACAAAGGTTTAATTTCTCTGACATGTTTTTCTTATCCTGAAATGTTTGTGTTGGTTGCATGTTAGATTGGGTTTGCGTTAGAGATTCCATGGTACGCAAGCTTGCCTCGACTTGAGACAAGATTCTATATTGATCAATATGGTGAAAACGACGTTTGGATTGGCAAAACCTTTTACAGGTTACTTCCTTATCGTTTTTATTGGCCAAATTCATTACATCGACCAAAATAGAATCCTAAACAAATGCATGCATGATCAATTGTATTGAAGATAAAGGTATTTTGGTCATTGTACTTATTTATGATACCTAGGTGAGTTTAATCTGGATGAACCAAAAATATAGATGTACAGATCTAACTTGAACACTATTTGGTAATTGTAAGTCTTTTGTCTCTTCGCAATTAGTAGTAATTTTAATTATGAGTTTAATTAATTTAATTTAATTGTGGATGATTTTAGGATGCCATATGTAAACAACAATGAATATCTGGAATTAGCAAAACAAGATTACAACAACTGCCAAGCTCTGCATCAGCTCGAATGGGACACATTCCAAAAGTAATACCATCTTCACTGTTCTTTTTTTTTTTTTCTGTTTTTTTTTCAATATATGTTTGGTTTCATGCTAATAAATTGAAAAAGATAAGTTATTTAGGTCGAAGTGAAATCATTTCTAATAAAACGTATATTTTTACGGAAAAATATTCTTGATCAACTAGTAAAATGTTCAGGGTTGGCATTTAGCACTTGTATTATGAGATTTAACACATGGCCTAAAAAAATCAAAAGCTTTTTCTGAAAAAATTATTAGTATGTTTTGGATCAAATTTTTGTTAATATTTTCTTACATTATACAATATTTTTTAGTAATTAAGTTATAGAGTCCAAAATATGTTTTGTAAGTCATAGGGTCCAAAAAGTTTTTATTAAGTTCTAGGGTTCAAATTTTTTTTAGTAAAATTTAGGGCAATCCTATAATAATTGCTTTACTTCAGTAATATATGGCTATATTTTCTTTGAGCCGGCCTTATTTATACAGGTCATGATATTTTTATAGAAAAAAATCTTTTGGATTGTATAGTTAAAAGTTTAGCTTTGCCGTACTTCTTACCGAAATTTAATTCTAGTAACTCGTTTAGTCCTGCGAGATTTGGATTATAGATAATGATTTTCCAATAGAAAAGGGCTATTTAATTAGTGGCTGAAAAAATATATTTGGATTCCAATTATATTAGTATAGGGGGTTTATTGGAGGGTGAATTTTAATGGATTTAAAATTCCATGAGGATTTCCAAATCCATATAAAATTTTTAGATTTTAAATCAAATAAAAGTGAATTTAAAAATTAATAAATTAGATTTTCAAATTATACAATGATTGAATAATTCATGATTTGAATATGGATGTCAAAATCAATGCTTAAATAAAACATAATTTGAATATGGATTTTAAAATCATAAATTGAATAACACATGATTATGTAAGGATTTCTAAATCTATTAAAATCTATTAAAATTTACCCTCCAATAAACCCCCATAATTTATCTTCTCATTATATATATGTAAATAAAATAATTATACAATGTAAATTTGTACGCAGGTGGTATGAAGAAAATAGGTTAAGTGAGTGTGGAGTGAGCAGAAGTGAGCTTCTCGAATATTATTACTTGGCAGCTGCAACTATCTTTGAGTCAGAGAGGTCACATGAGAGGATGGCTTGGGCTAAGTCAAGTGTACTCATTCATGCCATTTCTTCATCTTTTGGAGAATCCTCTGATTCAAGAAGAAATTTCTCTGATCAATATCATAAATATATTGCCAATGCTCGATGGAGTGATCGCCATCTCAATGACAGGTAAATTGCTCTTACTTATAAAACATATATATTTTATATTGGTTAATATTAGATATATTCAATTTAATTAAGATTCAAATTTGGAACGTCAAAAAATTTGATAAGTGTTTTTGGTCAAATAATTAAATTCATTTATATTGTCTTCAATATCGAAAATTTATTTCAAGGAATTAGCCGAAACTGTAATATTTTTAGTTTTTTTACCATTTTGGCCTTTATATAATTTTTTAATCAATAATTGGATCGACAAAATTTAATATGTAGCTTTAAATTCAACCTTCACAAAGAAACGTAACAAATGAAAATTGTTGTGTGGATTAAAAATGTAAAACCTGAATAGATAAAGTAAAAAAAAAAAGAAGAAAAGATCTGTACAATCAGTTGATTAACTAATTTGTCTTCTTTATTTTTGTCAAGATTGACTAATTTGTCTATATTACAAAACTGCATGATGGATATGAAAAATCAGGAGCATGAGATTGGACCGACCAGGATCGGCTATTCGGCTTGTCGGAATTCTAATCGGAACTTTGAATCAAATATCATTTGACCTGTTCATGTCTCATGGTCGTGACGTTATCAATCTCCTTTATCACTCGGTACCTTCCTCTCACTTTTTCCTCTATTAGGTCATCTCCAACAACTCAATTATTGAAAATATATGCACTTAAATGTATGATTATGAAATAATATAACAAATATATATATATATATATATATTTATATATAGTGGGGAGATTGGCTAGGTAAATGGAAAGTGAATGGAGATGAAGGAGAAGGGGAGCTCTTAGTGAAGATGATAATTCTAATGAAGAGCAATGACTTATCCAACTTCTTCTTTCATCCTCGCTTCGTTCGACTCTCACAAAACATCAATCGAATCCGTCATCCTCGTAATTTGTTAAAGGTTAGTTATTATTAGGTCGTATTAATAAGCTACAAAAAATTCCATTTTAGCTAATCAGACATTCTGTCTGAACCTAGCACCTAGTGCAAATTTGAAAATTAAATGAAGAATTTTTTTGGTCGGAAAAAATTAAATGAAGATTAATGGGCTGTGGAAAATGAGCTAGTTTCAAATGAAAATTAAATATTAATTGACACTTAATATTTGAAACTAGCTAGTTTTATTTTATTTACAACACTAACTGAGTTTCTGTAATTAACATCTAAAAATGACACTAACCGAGTTTCTGTAAAATTAAATTTGAAACTAGCTAGTTTTTTTTTTCTACTTTCTATATTTTTAAATTATAAATTGATAATATAGTATTAATATTTTATAAACCACATCCATAAAAAATAGGTGTCAATTATAGATAGTTTACTAATTATAATTAACATCTAAAAATGACATTCAAACTATATATATATATATATATATATTCAAATCCTAAATTAAATACAATATAATATTCAATTGATAGGATATTTTAACTTTTTCTCAGATCAAATTCTAAGCGATTTAATGTGTTTAATTATTTTATAGAAACAATTTCATTAAATGTTTAATAAATATATTAGTTTTTAAAATAAATGGATTAAGCAGATTATGCATAAGTGGCATTTAGTGTAGTGGCAGGCGGTAAGTCCACTAAAAGCAGGCACAGTTGTATATCCAATGATCGAGTCTCGCCGCCTGCATTATGCAGAAACTTAGCTACCAGTTGTGGCCTAATATTGACAAAAAAAACAGATTATGCATTAATCCATTCGCTTGGTTACCGACTAGCGTCTAACCATGAGAGTAATCGGCTAAGCAGCCGATTAAATAACCCTTATTATGTTTTGAATATGAATCGAACTTTTGTAATTAAATATAATTGTTAATAAAAAAAATTACTCCTATATGTTACGGTTTTATTAAGTGTGAAACAATTATGAATGGTC
Organism: Lepidium africanum; assembly: GCA_900406405.1. Taxonomy (NCBI): domain Eukaryota; kingdom Viridiplantae; phylum Streptophyta; class Magnoliopsida; order Brassicales; family Brassicaceae; genus Lepidium; species Lepidium africanum. The sequence goes on along the minus strand of OVAX01000100.1, from coordinate 18,299 downwards.
CAAATGCAGGCAAGAAGAAACGATGAGAAGGAGAAGACAATAAGGCGAATGGAGAAGGAGATGGAGGAAATGGTTGAGTTAGTACTGTCGGAGAATAACACAATCCGTGACGTTAGCTTCACATTTCTCAACGTAGCAAAAACATTGTACTACTCTGCTTCATATCGTGATCATCTTCAAACTCACATCACCAAAGTCTTGTTTCAAAAAGTCTTGTAACCTCGTCGTCATCGATGCATTCATCAATCGATACATCTCTCCATAAATATGCATATGTATAAAATCTATGTAATCATAATGATAACAATTTGAAGATAAGAAAAATGACCATTGCCTTTCTTACCACAACTCGGCTTAAAATATTAAATTACTAACATATATCTTTTTTGAGAAAATTATGTTTATGTATTAATTTCTTTTTGTTTAATACAATATTATTACTAGGTACTTAGGTCAAGTGGTTAAAATAATTGGTTAAAATAATTTCTGATGTTTCTTTTTTACAAGAGAGTACGATTCTAGAGTCGCATGATCTCCATTTGATATTGTTTGCAGTTTTAGAAGAGAAATTGAAATATAGACCGAATATTGTTAATCTAATTGTTGACAAAAAATACATTACTATTAATATTATAACTAATAGTTATGTCTATTTAAATAGTCAATTATTTAATTTTTATCTTAACAATTAGATCGACAAAATTCGATTCATAGACAAACTCTAAACTCAAAATATTAGCTGAAGTCAAACGCTATTGGATAAAATTGCAAATGTGAACATTTAACATCAAATACATTTTCTATGTAATCTTTTAAGATAGAGATTGATATATCAATAATTGCTTGATATGTACCAAAAAACTTTGATTGATACGTACACATCATGGTAGTTAATTAAAGTGGAGTTCTAAAATGCAGAACTTATTATTTAAAAGTTTGAGTAATTGTCAGCAGATAATCTTGAGAACAAAGTTGTGACTTCATTTGTCTATGCTTTGGATCATATAATCTTAAGTCTTAATTGTTCTTTTTTCTTCTAAATCTTCATAAAGAGTGGCAATAATCTAATGTGATTTGCAGACTTTATACTTGGCACAGGAAGTGATGTATAGTGGGGTTTGTATAATCCATAACCAAAGATCTTATTCACTTGTCTTGTCAAAAAAGACTTCCCATTCTAGAGTTCATTATTTTTATGTGTTGTGTATGTTTGTCGTAACTTGCATGCCTTTGACAAGGATTTTGTGTGTGGTAGTGCAAGCTCCACTTTAGAACACATGATCTTGATGACTAGGCTTTGTTCTTTTTTCTTTGGACATTATACACTCAACTTATTGACTCATTATCATTCATTTATATATTCATGATTATCTAGAATGTCAATTGGATTATGTAACATACACATCGACTATGAAAGCAAACTTTTTCCTTTTTTGTGGGGGCTAATTAATAATTATAGGAAAGGATTTTCTAAAGGAAGTGACCTTTAAAGTAATGCGTGAGAAATTTGATGTTGAAATCAAAACTTAATATATGTCGACGATGAAGGCATAATAATTTTGTGGATGGATATGGTTAAGGGAATACAATCAAGGGTTTAAAATTTATAGGGAATAAAAAGTGTCTTCACATTCTTTTCCTCATCTTTAATTTCTAAATCACTATAGTACATAGCTGATTTTCTGTCTCCAAATGTTAAAACCCTTTTAAGAAGTTTATCATTGTAAACTTTGTACACAATTGGTTCTCTTATAATTTTATATAATTGATAGAAAGAGTTGACATTAAAATAATTTATAATGAACGTTTACATTTTTGCTCGAAACTAATTATAGTTTATATGAATGGCATACTTCCCCGTAAGATAGTTTAGAATATGAATTAGGTTTTTATCTGTGTTATTGGATCAACAACATCCAATATATAATATAAACTATTCAAGTCTCAATCCTAATACATGGGACTAAGCTACTTTGTAGAGTTAAATTTGTATAAAACGCTTAATCACTTAATAAAAACGCTTTCTCCAGTTATATAAGATTCATCGATCTAATTATTGAAAAGTTTATGAAATAAAACAAAATTCACATGTCATAGTTTCCAACTCATTGACATGCAAAAGTTGACATATATGTATTTATTGGTAATCCAAAATATATACAAACTGGTGAAGTATAAGCGTAAATAGTATAAAGCAACTAATGAACCAGTAGAAGTGAAATAGATAACAAAGTAAAGTAAAATAAACAGAAAACCGAAAATTTTTTAAATCAAAATTGGTGAAATATAAGCAGTAAATAAGAGTAATTAAACAGTGTTTTCACTGTTTCGTATCAATGGTTGACTAAGTAGTATCATATTTTTGTTATTGGAGGTGGATCCGAGATCCTACTTCGGTTCACGGGAAATAATGGACAAAAATCTCTAAGTCTTGAACTCGGCAAGACTCCAGAAGTATCAACTTGGATATCCTATGTCAACTCCGAAGAATTTCTTCTCATAAGCGCGTTAAGCATAAATGAAGTCAAACAACACGTCATCAAACAAAAAAATAGAAATTTTTCGATTCCGATATGAGAAATTTCTGAGAATCTAGCTAAGATCTTCTAGATAACATCAACTAAACAAATTGTAATATATCCTATTTACAATTTACTTTGTAACCACTTCTATGATTTATAAATAGAGGAACGGATCTTTGGGACAAAGGATCGGTTTTTTGTTATTACACTAAATAATACAACTAAATTCGACAATCTTTACTTTTGGCAATCTATTTCTTCTTCATATTCGATCAAGAGTCTTTGCTCATCTTTCCTCTAAAATCAGAGTTGGATTTAGAATATTTGTGCTAAATCATGCTCGAACAATTTCGACCATTACTTTATTACTTTAATTTATTGCTTTAATTAATTAAAGGTTTTTCTGCAAAAAGAAACTTTTAAAATTCCTTTTAGTTTTTGACGGCAAAATAAAAATAAATCAGTTTTAATGTATATCTTTAAAAGTTCCGAATTCACCTAGAAATAAACTTTTAAAAAATTTTAAACATATGTCTATTTATCATGAGATATTCAACTTGATATATTATTTGTCATAATTTTTAAATATCTACAATGGTAACAAAATGTTATATTGTATACTGTTTTTGATATAATAAGATTGACTTACATTTTTCTAAAGATAAAATATAAAGTTGCAGAAAAAAACGAATTGAAAGGTTAATTTTTTTTGCCGAATTGCTTTCAATCTGGTGATGATACAGCTAATAACTTGGCACTAGAACTGCAAAAATGTTCTTTTAGTCAAATTTATTTTCAAAAATACCCCTCTTGTTTTGTTCTATTTTCAAAAGAAAATAATATTTTGAAGAAAGATATATTGAAAAAGAAATTTGTTTAAAATTCCTCATATTTACATGGTAATTACTTTTAATTCATATTACTTTTATCTTAATTTTTAATTATTTTACCCATGTTGGCTTATAATCATATAAGCTCATAATATGTGTATATATATATATATATATGCACTAATATTTATATTTTGTTTGTGAATTACTGATTATTTTCTTACTCGTTTTCATCTAGAAGTATTGTATTATTAATTTTTTATATTAAAATTTATTGTATATGTATATTAGAATTTATATATGCTCATAAAGTAATAAATTAATATTATAAATATTATATATATTTATGTAATATGAATCTCTTGTTTTAAAATATATATGGTCGTTTATAATTTTTCATATCATTATTTATGTCTATAACGATACATACATTTATATATGATACAAAGTATCTATATCATAATTTTTTACATGTTGGGCAATATATGTCCGTTTTCAAAAATTTAGAGCATAATGTATGTAAAAGAATCCATCAATTTTTTTTTATAATAATTTTTGTATTGTATTATTTTAATTTATTTTATAAATGTATGATTAAACAAAGTAGGAGAAAATAATTATCAAAAATATATCAAAACTTGTATCAAATATTATTCATATTTAAAATTTGATCCGATAGGGTTAATACGGATTCATATTAATTTTTTGATTTATTCATAATTAATTTTTATATATAAAAGATTTTAAAATTTTTTATTTTTTACAAATTCAAAGTTGTTGTCCTAAAAAAAAGCTCTTTTAATAGTATAGATATGTTTAAGCATAACAAAAATATATCAACTAACAAAAATAAATTTAATTACAACCAGACTGAAAAAAATTACATATATAGAATTGCAAACATGCTGATATAACATAATATTTGGTTAGTCTATTTAGGGGTTTTTTTTTGTTCTTCATAAAACCGAAAAAGATACTGCAATTAATGTTTTATTGGAACAATTATTGACATTATTTAAAACGAACACTCTCTGGCCCTCACCTGTAATTTTAAAATTTTCTCAACTAACTATGAAAATTCATAGACAAGTAATAATATCCAAACCGAATTGGTCGACAAAATGTGATTGACATGTTTGGTTTGCTTTGGGACCCGTAAGGGACAAAAGTTAAAAAAGTTAGGTAATAAACAAAGAGTGTAACGTAATTTGGAGACGACGGCCCAAAAATAGTAACATAAATGGCTAAAAACATAAATGGACAGACATTACACATATATAAATTAACATTTCGAAATTATGTTAGGTTTGGACCATATCTCCATCAATCTTTCTCTCTTTTGCTTTATGACATGTTTTGTTTTTCTATCAGCATGAAGATATTTTTATTCAAAAAAGGAAATTCATTGGAAAAAAAAACTGTTTTTATCCATTGATTTGTGGAATTAACAATGACAAAAGCAAGCCTGCTTATTTATATGTTTATTTATTTTGTTTATTTTATGGTATAATTAGTAACATTATACAAGCAATTATATAATTAGTAACTACTAATTATAATTCAGTTAAAACCAATGTTTAGAATAAACCTCTGGTAACAAAGAAAATTATTTATATGTGATTGTCAAGCGTTGGTAACAAACATTCATCTGTGGATATTTGCCAATTCGTTGGTTTTAAATGCATATTTTCAAACGACATTCTATTCAATCACTTATTTTCCTTCAACCGCCTTAAAATGTTTTTTCTTCAGAGCATGTTGGATCAAATTATCATATTAGGACACGTTGCACACACTTCAAATGTTTTTTCTTGAGAAAATCTTAAAGTATAATTGTCTCCTTACTTTATCTATGATTGATAAACCAATAATGTGATTTTGCCTTGATATATATAACTAATACCTAAGAGCAACATTATCAATAGAAACCCATTGGGTTTTTTATTTCTTTTTTTTATTATTATTTTTTTTTCAAATGAAAAAAAAAAACAAACAAAAATACAACCAACCAATCAGAATCCGCCACGTCATAAGAAACTCAACTCTTTGGTTTCTTAATTAAGAAACCCTCTCTCCATTTCTTCTCTTATTTTAATTATTTTAATCAAAAAAATTCTTTAAAGACCACCAATAATGGTGGTCTAACCAAACTCTGTTTCACGAAGCCATACATTATGGCTAATACATCAACTTCATTCTCTGTATATCCTTGAACAACCCACATAACTCCTTTCATTGCAAAGCTTCAATGACATCCTTTACTTGCCTCGTTATAATGAGTTTTAGACCAATTTACCTCACTTACTTCGCAAGTAAACTCCTTCACATCTCTAACCTCAACTCACATAAAATTTTAAGGTCTAGACCATTTTATATTCATCCCTTACTTAATACCTCAATCCATTGCCAACCATTTTTTTTAATAACCGGAGAATCAAAACCTAGGCATAGACTTTTTCTAGAATCTAGAGAACTCCTAAATTTTTTCCACTTAAAACATTTATGACCAAGAATGTTTAGCACTTTGAAAAAATCGAATCCTGCTAAATGAAAATAAACAAAATAAATTTTCAACCAAGAGAATCAACTAAATGAATGATTAATGGCTAAAAGAAGGCACAAATCCTCAAACCAATGTTAACTATTTTTATACAAGATATTTTCAAATTTAGATCCAAATTAATATATGAGACTTATAGAAATCCAGATTTTCTTATCACTTTAAACGTTTATAGATAGCCAATAATATTTTAGAGTTGGTAGAACTCCAATCCTAAAAACAATATTCAACTTGGCCAACTCAATAATATTAACCACTAAAACCACATACTTTCATATCTATTTGGCCAAAACTATTCACCAAGATTTGCATACCTCATATCTATGTGAGGTATCCATTCATAATTTACTCAGACTTAGGGCCGATCCTAACATATACGATTACCATGAAACTATGGAAACCACCTTTGAGTCCGGTACCCAATTGACATCCATTTTCCTTTTGGGTCTAGTAAATTTTGGATAAACCAATTTTGTCCAAGCCCAAGTATGTAACTATAGAAAGATGTCAAATAATAAATTTAATAATTTCCAATACCTATATATTGAAGTTGACCAAAAAATAAAAAAGAATGAATGTTTTTTATTTAAAGGTGACAAAACAACTTAAGGGTAAGAGAAAAATCTAATAGTTGAATCCTATTGGTTACCTTATCCATAAAATCCAATAATCTCTATCTACCTTCTCATTTCACAATATTATCTTCTTTTCACTTCTCATCAAAACATATCACATCATTAACCAAATTTGCTCAGACTTACAAAGAACACAATGGCAAGTCAAGCCGCCGGAATCTTCAACTCCGCCATAACAACCGCCACAACTTCCGGCGTCAAGAAACTTCACTTTTTCACAACAACACAACGTCCCAAATCTCTTTCCTTCACCAAAACCTCAATCCGTGCAGAGAAAACAGATTCTTCTTCCTCTGCTCCTGCAGCTCCAGTGAAAGAAGCTCCAGTTGGATTCACACCACCACAACTAGATCCAAACACACCATCTCCAATCTTTGCAGGATCTACTGGTGGTCTTCTACGTAAAGCACAAGTGGAAGAATTCTATGTTATTACATGGAACTCACCAAAAGAACAGATCTTTGAGATGCCAACAGGTGGTGCAGCAATCATGAGAGAAGGTCCAAATCTGTTGAAGTTAGCAAGGAAAGAACAGTGTTTAGCTTTGGGAACAAGACTTAGATCAAAGTATAAGATTACTTATCAGTTTTACAGAGTGTTTCCTAATGGTGAAGTTCAATATTTGCATCCTAAAGATGGTGTTTATCCAGAGAAGGCAAATCCAGGAAGAGAAGGTGTTGGTCTAAATATGAGATCTATTGGGAAAAATGTTAGTCCCATTGAAGTTAAGTTTACTGGTAAACAAAGTTATGATTTGTAAGAAATATGTGAAAAGCTGAACAAAATCAATGTGTATGTGAAGATGACAATGTTTGATGTTGGTTTTTAATTGGGTTTTGTTTTGATAACTTTGCTTCTATTGTATTTCTTGTTGTTCTCTTTAGATTATGGCCGGTTCGATGGATACTATTATGGCTCTAAGCAAAGAAAATTGTTTGTTTATAAACAGAATTGGTTTGACATTTAAATGGAAACCAAATTAAACTATCATCTTATCAAAATTGAAATGTAGTTTAACCGATATTGTAAAATGAAGTAAGAAATATTTTTTAAACAATGTATATTAATTAAAAATATAAAATATCAAAATAAATCTCTCCTTACAAAAAGGTAAAAAAAAAACCAACTTTCACTTATACACTTTAAACATTCTATCCATGTTAGTTTTTAAAATCTTAAACTTTCATTAACAGAAAAAAACGCTTTGATTAATTCTTTAAAGTCACTTAAGATGAGATTAATTTGAATTAATCAACGAATATTTAGCATTTTTTTTAAAGCAACATAAACTAGATTATCTAAAGTGTATAAAGTTAAATTATTATTTTTTGCCTTTTTTGTAATGTTAAGGCTATTTTCATATTTATCACAAAGAAAACCATGTATTAGAGGGATCATGTATGTAGAGGTATATAATAAGGCATCAGTAAGTAATTTAGTTAAAAAATCTGAGAATCCAACTAAGTTAGAATTATTTTTTTGCAAATAAAAATAAAATAAAATTGTTCTGTATGTAGTAATAAATCCTATATATTTCTTTAATTCCATATAAATATTATTCACCAAACTGTTTCTTTTTTGGGGTCAACATTCACCAAATTTGTTTCTTAAAATATATATATTTCTTTCTTTTCTGAACAAACAAACTAAATTCGTAAGGAGAAAGAAATTTGCAAGAAATCTTAACAAAAAAAAGAAGAAGAAGAAAGTGTAATATAATATAAAGGACATTGAAGTTGATAAAAAATATATATAAAAAGGACATTGAAAACGCTGGTCCTATATATACACATGCACAGACTCTCGAGTTGCATCGTGTCTGAGTTTTTATAGACGAGTCTAGCTAGTTTAGTAAACCACCAAACACACTCTTCTTCTCTGTTTCCTCCTTTGAATCCCTCCCTCTCTTTCTGGCTTGCCCAGTGTAGGGTTTCGTTCTTCGCTGATCTCTCTTCACTTCCTAAACGTAGTTATAGCTTTTCCATGCATAGTTTCTGTTGAACGATTGTTCTTTTGTCTTTAAAAGATTTCTTGTCTTTAAAGAGTCTTAGGAAGGAAAGGAATGTCTATATTCATTTGTGATACTTCCTCTGGATCTCATAGGAGAGAATAGTCATGAAACTGCTGGAAAATTCCATAACCAAACTTATTTTCGTATCAAAACACTGGTCATCGATAATCCGCAACATGACTTCCCAAGTTGTATATTATTTATCCTCATCTAACCAATTCGTTGAGACGAGGATTGAGTACTATACAACTTGGTGAACTCTTTGCTGCAGATTATCGATGACTAGTATATTGAGGAAGTATCACAAACGAGCCAGGTCTTAGGCCAAATACTTTGCTTATGCTATGATATCATCATTATCTGCAGAACTGTTGCTAGCCTCAGTGAAACTAATGACGCAGATAAGAAAAGATCAAGGCATCCCAACCAATCCAAGGCATTCATGTTTTCCATAAGTTATGCGGCAAAGATCTCTATGCAAGCTATTGCAAGTGAGCTCTTCAAGGAAAAGAAACATATCATCTTCAAGATGCTATAAGAGTGCTGGATGTTATTCTAACGTCAGACTGCAGCTAGACAGTAATTTATACTTTCTAATTATATGTATTTCAACAAAATCTATTGCTTGATGTTAGAGTATCTTTACTAAGACATGTGTTAACGAATAAAGTTATTTATTTATTTTGGTTAAAGTGTTAACGAATAAAGTTGTTGTTAACGATCGAGTTACAAAGGTAACATACATCAATAAAATCCACAGTTTTTCGCATCTCCTTGTCCTCTCGCTCCCGACTACTGTAACAAAAAAAAAATGTAGAGCAAAAACTTTGAGATTGTAAAACAAAACATATAAGGGAGAAACTAGAAAAAATACATATTTGCTTCTGAAAAAAAAAATACAAGATTGATGGCAGAAATTTTGAAACTGTGGTTAATGGGAGAAGTTTGAAAAAATAATATAAATATTTGAAACTTTTACATTTGGAGAAGGAGTTATTTTTTATTTGTACTTGTTGTTTTTTTTGTCAACAATTGGATTCAGATGACATTCTAAAATAGTGTTTACCAAAGAAAGCATATCCAGGAAGAGAAGGTGTTGGTCAAAATATGAGATCTATTGGGAAAAATGTTAGTCCAGTTGAAGTTAAGTTTAATGGTAACAAAGTTATGATTTGTAAGAAATTTGTCTAAAAACTGAACAAAATCAATGTGTATGATGTGGAGATTGACAATGTTTAACGTTTGATTTTAATAGCTTTTGTTTTGATAATTTTGCTTATATTGTAGTTCTTGTTGTTCTCTTTAGATTGACAATGTTTAACGTTTTATATCATTATGGCTCTAAGCAAAGAAAATTGTTTGTTTATAAAACGAATTGGTTTGACAATTAAATGGAAACCAAAATAAACTATCATCTTATCAAAATTGAAATATAGTTACACCGATATTGTAACGTCTAATCCTAGATTGAAGTAAAAAGTCAACGACAATTAAATTGATAAGATCGTATCCGTAACTTAAATTTTTAAATGATATATTTTAATTCAAAAAAATAAAATGTCAAAATAAGCCTCACCGTACCAAAATTCTTAAGTAAAAAATCAACTTTCACTTATACACTAAACATTTTACTCATGTTGAGTTTTAATTAAATCTTCAATTTTCATTAACAGAGTTAATTAACATTTTAAGTCATTTCACAACGAGGTTTTATTTGGCTTAGTTGATGAAAGTTTACAATACAGATAAATAGTCAGCATAAATAGAATATTTAAAATTTAGAAGTGAAAGTTAGATGTTTTTTTTCATCCTTTTGTAAAATGAGGGTTATTTAGACATTTTTTTCCAATACTAAATACCATCCATTAGAAAGATCTGTATCTAGTGGTTTATAATAGAGCATCAACAAGCAATTTAGTTAAAAAATATGAGAATCCAACTAAATTAAAATTATTTTTTGCAAATCAAAAAAGAACAAAATTATTCTGTATGTTGTAATATATCCTTTTTTTTTAATTCCATATATATAATATCCACCAAACTATTTCTTTTTTTGGGTCAAAATCCACCAAATTTGTTTCTTAAAATATATATTTATATATTTATGAATAAAGAAACTAAAATCGTAAGTAGAAAGAAAGACTAATATAAGAACATTGAAAACTAGAAGAAAGGAAAAATTTTAGTGATTAAAATAGCATAATGCATTAATTAGAGAGAGAAAAACAGAGAGAAAAAAGAGCATTTTAGTTGTAGAGGTTACATAGTCCTATTTTGCCAAATCACCTAATTATGTAAAAACTTGTTGCTATAGAACCAAATTTCTATCTTCTTTTATTCTATATGTCGGAGATGGATCTCCGATCCCTCTTTGAGTCTATAAAAGTGAAAATGACTTTTGGCCATTAAATAAGTATTAAGAGGAGATTACAGCCCAATTATATTCGGTTTTATTTTAAGACATCTCGGTCTTGATATAAACACAAAAGCATATGCAAGTTTTTTTGAAACATTAAAAAATATTTCATATCTCAAATATGAGATATTTCCGAAAATTTAGGAGAATCTTTAGTTTATGTCAAATCTTAAAAATAATGGTAAATTTCCACTAGGAAAAAAAAAAGATATTTTACATTTGTAAACTAAAATCTTAATTGCCTCTATTCAAATCTTAGAGATAATTTTAACAGGTTACACATTCATAATATCAATACAAACTCTCTAAGCAATTCAACTCTCAAATCTTCTTGTTGCATTCTTATTAACAGTAGATCCGGTTTGAACAATACACATATTATTCTCAAATTGTTTTTTTTTTCTTTTTGGGGTCAAAGTTACACCAAATTGTTTCTTTTTTTTCTAAACAGAGAAACTAAAATCCTAAAGAGAAAACGAGAAGAGTATTGGTCCGAAAGAGAAAACACGTGGGTCCAATATTTCTCTATATAAACACACACAGACTCTTGACTTGCCTTGCGTCCTCGTTATTATAGCAAAACGTAAACTACTAAACTCACTTTTCTTCTCTTCTTCCTCCATTGAATCTTTCCCTCTAGCTCTTGCTCTCTCTAGCTCAATGTGAGATTTTGCTCGTCTCTCTCTTGGCCTCCTAAACGTAGTTATAGTCACTGTTGAACGTTTGTATGATTTGTATCTTTTGTCTTTGAAGTAGGATCTGTATGTGTTAGTTCATCGTCTTAACTGTCTCTGTCTTTTTGGAGGGCCATATTTTCTTTGTCATGTATCTTCATGTTCCACATTTATCTCTTTCCTTTACATGTTCTTTTTGTTTGTCATCGCCATAAGCAAATATTGGTTCAGTCTCTTGATCTGACATTCTTCTGAATTTTTTGTACACAGCTATGGATTCTGAACAGAAGCTAGGGTTACCAACTCCTCCAACCGTGGTTCCAACAAATGTTGAAAAGAGAATTCTTCTCCCAATGGCTCGGTGTAGAAGTGGGACTAATGGACAGAGAATTGCTCTTCTTACCAATCACTTTGGAGTCAAGTTCAATAAGTCAAACGGCCACTTCTTTCATTACAGTGTATGTATTTTGTTTCTTCTGATATCTTATTTTCTTGTTAAATTCTAACAAGATTGATAATGGTTGTCTAGAGGCTTGTAGTCGTCCACTGGTATATATGTGTATAAAACATTTGTTGAACCTAGGTTTGATATTTTCCTAGCCTAGGCTGAGTAGCAACCTAAGTCTCAGGGCATAAACTCGCAGAAACTATGGTTTGGTTCTGTTAAGAAGTTGGAGCATTGCTTGAGTTAGTCGGCTTTAGAGTTGTTTTATTTGCTTTCCTTTTTATACTGAGCATCAGTTATGAATGTTAAATGCTTTGATGTCTTTCATTTGTATAAGCTTCTTCTTGTTACCTCATATGTTCAGTGGTTTATTTAAATGATTAATAACTTCACTACTGCACATGTATTCAAACTCTGAGGTTGGATTGTCTCTTTGATATTGGATATATAGGTTGCTTTCTCATATGAAGATGGTCATCCAGTGGAGGCTAAAGGTATCGGCAGAAAAATCCTTTAAAAAGTTCAGGAGACCTATCATACTGATTTGGGCGCCAAATACTTTGCTTATGATGGTGACATGAACCTATTCACCATTGGTCCTCTTCCCCAGACCCAGCTTCACTTCTCTGTTGTTCTTGAAGAGATGTCTTCAAGCAGGTCTGTAATTCGATTTCTTCAAGTAGGTTCATTCTCTTCACATTCTATAATGCTTTGTACTATCTTTATCTGCAGAAGTGCTACTACCTTCAGTGAAACCAATGATGCCGATAGAAAAAGATCAAGGCGTCCCATCCAATCAAAGAAATTCATGGTTTCCATAATTTATGCTGCAAAGATCTCTATGCAGTCTATTGCAAGTGCTCTTCAAGGAAGGGAAACAGATGATCTCCAAGATGCTATTAGAGTGTTGGATGTTATTCTGCGTCAGAGTGCAGCTAGACAGTAAGTTATACTCTATATATGTATTTCAAATTGCTTGATCTTTTATGACATGTTCTGAATACTTTTTGCAGAGGTTGCTTACTTGTTCGCCAGTCGTTTTTTCACAATGATGCACAGAATTTTTTTAATATTGGAGAAGATTTTGTTGGCTGCAGAGGCTTCCATTCTAGTTTTAGAATTACTCAAGGAGGCTTATCCTTGAATCTTGGTAATTCTTTTACAGATTTGATGTGTTTTTAGAATATTCTTTGAAATATTTGGCTGTTAAACTTTTGATATTCTTCAGATACTTCAACTACGATGATAGTACAACCTGGTCCTGTTGTTGATTTCCTTCTTGCAAATCAGAATAAGAAAGATCCATTCAGTGTAGACTGGAACAAGGTACATCATCTGTTACAATCTCAGTTGATGTTTTAGCATCTTTGAGAAGTACTTGTTTGAATCTGAGAGTTAAAGTTGTACCCTCGAATAGAGAATACAAGATAACTGGGCTAAGTAAACACATCTGCAAAGATCAAATGTATGTCAATCTAATTTCCTTTTCTTTTATGACATATCAGTAGAGTTAAGGTTTACTTGGAGGAGAGGTAAAGACGAAAACGGTGAAGTTAAGGAGGTTGAAATCTCAGTGTTCAATTATTATGAAGAACGCAACATTGAATTGCGATATTCAGGTGACTTACCTTGTATCAATGTTGGTAAGCCAAAGCGTCCTATTTACTTCCCCATTGAGGTAATTTTTTTTATGTGTATAGTTATTCTGCTTTCCCACATTATTATCATGTAATGGCTTATGACAATTCTTGTTTGTTCTCACATCTGCAGTTCTGTGAGCTTGTGGCTTTACAGCGATATACAAAATCTCTTACGAGTTTTCAGAGAGCTTCCCTAGTTAAAAAATCTAGACAAAAGCCACCTGAAAGGATGGCTTCACTAATTACAGTAGGTCTATTTTCTATTATCTTGGAGAATTTTAAAGTTTTTTTCTGTTGATTTATGTTCTGATTCAACTTGCAGGGTTTGAACAACTGCAATTATAATGCTGACGCGGTTTGCAAGAGAGTGGTGTTAGCATTGTCTCTAACTTTACCAACGTAGAAGGCCGCCTTTTGCCAACACCAAAGGTAACTTTACTTCCCTTCTTTATCTGTACTTTTTGGTTATGAAAGGTTTTAATGTTAATCTTTGTTTCCAAATAGCTGAAAGTGGGCAATGAAGAGGACTTATTTCCTCGCAAAGGCGTTGGAACTTTAATAATAAGGTGCTTAGATTTTCTCTCTTTTATTAATTGTCCATCTGTGCGTCTTTTCCACCAGAGTTTGATTCCATAGAGTCGCATAGCCAAAAATAGCTCTGAGACTAAGTGAATTTCTTTTGCAGAAATTTGTTAAGCCAAAGACGATTACCAGCTGGATTGTTGTGAACTTCTCTGCTCGTTGTGATACGCGTAGGCTTGTTAATGACTTGGTTAGATGTGGAAGGCTGAAAGGACTTGTAAGCTACTTAAAGAATCATTATTTACTATAGAAAAGCAATCATATGGAAATATCCTTACAATTCTTTCCTTGTTTTCTGAACTTTAATTGCAGAATATTGAGTATCCTATGGAGGATGTCTTTGAAGAAAAACCTCAGTTTAGGAATTTGTCAACTAATCTGAGAGTAGATAAGATGTTTGAGCAGATTGATAGCAAATCCCTAAAGAGAGGAAGCTTCTGTTCAGTCTTTGTATACTCTCTGAAAGGAAAAACTCTGAAGTTTATGGTACAGAAACATTCTTTTAAGTAATCTGTTTTTCTTCCTTAACTGCAAAATGTGTATCATCTCTGAAAACTTTTCAGGCCCTTGGAAAAAAAGGAATCTTGTTGATCGTGGAATTGTGACTCAGTGCATTGCTCCAACAAGAGTGAATGATCAGTATCTCACAAATGTTCTCTTGAAGATGAATGCCAAGGTGATCAATGAAAACTAATTTCAATCTTTTCAAATTTTGAGACTGTTTATTAAGACTTAATATCATTGTCTCATTGTCTACAAATTTATCTAGTTGTCTCATTGTCTCTTATGATGTCTTTAATATCAACACATGAGCAACTTTGGTAACATTTCTGGTTACTTGGTGTTTGTGTTTATAAACCATAGGTTGTAAGCTCCATAGAATGGCCACTCATCTCAAAATATAAGGCACATGTGCGTACACAATCGCGCAAAGTGGAAATGATTGATAATCTCTTCAAGCTTGTCGCCAACGAAGATAAGGGAATCTTCAGGTAAACTTTCTTCTGTTGTGCAAAATAAATAGCTCTTGTAGAGTTTTTTTCATCTTAATCCAATATTAGGACCCTGTGAATGATAGTATATACTTTCATACTTTTATGAAATGATACCATTTGATTGTAGATTTTGTGCTGTTTACAGGAAGCTCATGAAAGAATTCTACTTTAGTTCAGGGAACAGAAAACCAGAACACATCATTGTTTTCCTGTACCTTAAATCTATTAAAATATCATGTGAAATTAGAATAATATTGAGCTGATAATGTTCCTCCAGGTAAATTGGAAACCCAAGTTTACAGTGATTGTTGCACAGAAGAACCATCACACCAAGTTCTTTCAAAGTAGTAAAAGCCCAGATAATGTTCCTCCAGGTAAAATCCATTCAACCTGAACATGATTTTGTCTTTGGTCATTGTGTTTATTAACCTGTTCTCTATATGTCTGCAGGAACAATAGTTGACAGCAGATCTGTCACCCACACAACAATGACTTCTATCTCTGTGCTCACGCTGGGATGATTGTAAGTTAATACATAGCTCCTGCATATGTTGCTCTTTAACTAATTATACGTTGCTAGAAAAGGAAAGAGTAACGTGCCTTATGAATCCAATTATATGTTGCTCTCTTCAGCATCAAGTTGCTGTTTAAGTCTCTTGAGTTTTGATTTGGAATTAAAATCAGCACCTTCCTTCCAACGTGATAAATCTTTCTTGCACGCATTCAATAAATCTAGTAGCTGAACTAAGCTATTTCAGCTGTGTTGTGCCCAACTATTGGCAATGACTTCCTTGACACCTGATTTTGTTACCCATCTTTTATCAAAGATAAATCTACCAGTTCTAACTGTTGCATCTCCCGAATATCTTATCAATAAGGGTTTGTGATCCGAGCCAATTCGCTCAAGATATTCTCCTTGGATCTTAGGCCATATTTGATACCAGTCCGCGTTACACAAGGCACGATCCAACTTGCATTGGACATTAGTATTATTTCGTCGCCCTGCCCATGAAAATGAATTACTGATATGTACTATTTCTCGAAGCTTGCAGTCTGATATCATTCTTCGAAACGGACGGAATGATGCTTCTTCTCGTTGTGGACCTCCTAGCTTCTCAGTGTTATTCTCAATTTCGTTTAAATCCCCTACAACGAGCCAAGCTTCATCCCGATTGCAGCCAATACCAACTAATTCATCCCGCACAATCTGTCTTAAACTTCTTTCTGGAGCACCATATACAAACGATATAAAAATCCAAAGATCCCAAACTGGCTTTAACGTCTATTACATTTTTGTTATAAGATAAAACAACTACCGTATAAGAGGATTTCCCGAACAAATCTAGTCCTCCACTCAAGCCAATTGGATCCACCACATGTGAGTTATCATAACCTAACGAGTCTTTTAAACGTAACACGTACGCACTGGAGTTTTTAGTCTAGATGTCAGGAAAATGAGAACGTCTCATTTCCCTCAAAATTGGAATTGTCAAGTTGCTCCCCAGACCTTGACAATTCCAACTCAATATGCTCATCTTGATCTCGGCGGTTCCTCCATCGGAACCACCGCTAATGTGTTGTGTTTCATAGACTTTGTTACTGACGCATACCCTTCCTCGTCACTTGCTTTCCTTTTTTGCATCGTGTCCTCCTCCTTTTTTGGTTGAGGTTTCACCTTAAGCCCCATTACTGACCGGTGATTTATTTGTTGTCGTCTCCATTTACGTGGTCTTTTACGATACCATAACATTGCTGGTATCAGCCCAAAGCTTCCGCTCTCATCAAATTGGAAGTGGACAACTGTAGAGTCAATGTCCTCGTGTTGATCCCTTATCACATGAGTACATTTTCCATTATTCATTACACCATCATTGCTAATATTCTGAGGCGTATTCTCCATTGACCCTAAATGTTTCTGCCTTGATGATGCGTTTTGATGATTCTCTGAATATCCAAAAATAAGGTCTCTGTTCCTATTAAAGTCCGATATTATTGTGGTTGGTTGTTTAAATTCCCATAGCATTCTCTTGCCTGTCGGGTCACCGTCAAAATCCCAGTCCGCTCTCTTTGCTTTATCGATTGTAACCTGTCTTTTTAAATGATCTTGCATAAAACGAGAGCTTCTCACCACGTCGGGTACTTCTCTTTTGATCTTTGGTGGTCCAGTTCTTTCATCAATACCTATGCCCGAGTCTGAATTGAATGTGACATTTTGAGAGGCATATGACTTTCCATTTTCCTTAATTTGATTATATTTTTGATGAAATTGCCTCCGTTGTCTTCAGATTCGCATCATTTGTAGATAGCTATCTACCTTAAATGCCAAACCCGACATCATCGAAACAAAGTAATCACTAAGCTGTGACTTTGAGACGGAGGCATCCATAGAATTTAAACGATCTTAAACCATTTGTGATTGTGAACTTGCAAGCCGTGTCAATTAAAAAACAAGATGGATTCAAATTCTGATCTGCAAAATTTATACAAGAGTTATGTGCACAAAAAAACTCTTTAAAATGTAAATTAGTTCCACTAAACGGAAAATAATACAACA
Organism: Lepidium africanum; assembly: GCA_900406405.1. Lineage (NCBI taxonomy): Eukaryota > Viridiplantae > Streptophyta > Magnoliopsida > Brassicales > Brassicaceae > Lepidium > Lepidium africanum. Next base: position 435 of record OVAX01000100.1, on the reverse strand, counting down.
TATAATTATCTATACCAAATATAAACAAAGAATCCAAATAAATAACTAAAATTTTGAAAATTTTCATTATAAAAAAAAAAGTAAAAATTTGGCTTAGTCCAATGTTCTCGAGTACGTGAAATATTAGTGAAGAAACTGTGTTGTCTGTGAACTTATTTTCGCGATTTGACAAGTTAAAGTTGGGCATAATTTAGATTTAAGATAAACACGGAGGTTTTGGAGGCAGGACAATATATAATTAAATACTCCTCCGTAAAATGCTGGAGATTACACTATTCAACGTTTGGTTCCATGGATACTGTAGATTCTAGTCGAAACCCTAGCTCAGTCACTACTGTTCCCGGCTCCAACCGTAGCCACGCCGATTTAATAGCCTCATCGCTCCTTTCATTTCCAGATACCTCTCCCATCTCCGTTAGCTCCTCTTTCGAACGA